>CAXBUI010000270.1:0-11063 GCA_963978915.1 Caenorhabditis parvicauda | reverse complement strand
CCTGAACAGACGTTGGGAACAAACTCATCGAATAAACACGAAGATAGCGTCCCAACTCTGGGCGTATCTGAAAACAGAGTGTAAACTGGAGCATCGTACTCACCAACCTCAGTCTTGGTCAGTAACGAAACAACGCATGAATGTAGCTGTCAACGACCCAGTCGATACTTCCATTGGCCACTAGATCCACTCCCACTCTCCACGAAGTCAAGACTGTAAATTGCCATGAACATTGGCCGTAGAGCACACTTACAATCCGACTTGTACTGCTCGCCGTACTCGGCCTTCCATGCGCGGTTGATTAGTTCCCGTTGGAGTATTGATGAGTAGCTCGATTTTGAGGGCTCCAGGTTTTAATTTTTTGATATCAATACTGGTTAGTATCCTCGAAAAAAAATTACAGTAAATTCAAAAGTTATTTTTTTGTTCAATAATCACTAAAACTGGACAGAGAAGAAACTGCCGCACATCTCAAATACAGTGGCGAACATAAACATTTCCACTTTTGGTTTTTTGGTAATATCTCAGCCATAAGTTGTCCGATTGCTTTCAACTTTTCACAGATATTCATTCAAACATATTTAAATATAGTCAACTCAATAAATTGTTGATAACTCACGAAATAAAAACATAATAATTATTTTTTCTAGACATGTCTAAAGTCGACTTCATAGTTAACCTGATTTCACTTGAATTCAAAGCTTCTGAGAGGCCAAAACATCAGAAACTATTGAATACTTATTGATTCAGTGTTTCGAATCATGAAAACGTCACATATTCCAAACCTGGACTCCAGAATCCAAATTCGTGGACTTAATCAGTGAGGATTTCACTTCGCACGAATTTTTGCTTTTTTTCGGTTTTTCTGAATTTTGTTTTATTTTCCATTTCATAAAGCTTGACATAACCTATCCGCGTTGTTTGAGTTTAGTACTGAAGACAGTCGTCTCACAATTTACATGTCCTTCTACCGAAACCAACATCGCAGCAGTTGGGCTAGGCAGCAGTTGAACTAGTGAACGAAAGTATGATTGTTTTGTGGAAAAAAAAATGTTTTTTAGTTGAAAGGAAAGGAGGTGACTTACTTTTTATAATTATTGAAATGTTTCTAATTTTGTGAAATAACTTCAGAGAAAAATTGAAGGTGATCTCTCGAGTTTGACCCGAGTTATGGCCGAAACAAAAAACTTTCTAAACTTTTGAACGCTACTCTACGTTCACTGTCCTTTGCGAGAACGAAGTAGGAAGATCCTAAGCCAACGCTAAACTTCTACCTCTCTATGGATAGAAACTGTACATGAAATCTTTATTCAAATTATTATTATTATCATTATTTCACATTGGTGGTGGGAAGCTGTTACTCTATAATCCAAATGTCACTGTACATGTAAGACATAGCGTGAAGTGGTAACAACAGGGCCGTTTATGTAAGACATAGCCATGTAAGACATGTACTGTGACCATTGACAGTGAAGAAGGTCTTTATGTCTGACATGTACTGTTACCATAGATATGTAAGACATGTACTGTTACCATAGCTATGTAAGACATGTACTGTGACCATTGACAGTGATGAAAGTCTTTATGTCTGACATGTACTGTTACCATAGCCATGTAAGACATGTACTGTGACCATTGACAGTGAAGAAGGTCTTTATGTCTGACATGTACTGTTACCAAAGCCATGTCTCCTCTCTCTCTCTCTCTCTATCTATCTCTCTCTCTCTCTCTCTCTCTTTCTCTCTCTCTCTCTCTCTCTCTCTCTCTCTCTCTCTCTCTCTTCCACTCTCTACTATTGATCCACAAATTCTCGCAATGAGCTAGAAAACCCTCGAGAAATCGAACAAATCAGAAGATGAAACAAAAAAAAATTTATCGCAATAAATAAGTTCCCGTATGGATTTTTACAAGGCATCTCACAAGCATAACTCCAACTTTACACTGTTTTTCGTACGTTTAGAAATTTTGGGTAAAGTTGGATGAGAACGTAAAGGATGAACGTTATCGGAGTCAAAATTAGTTTCAAGAAGCTGTTCGATATAATTTTGTTGCTGTCTTCCGTTGTTTTTCTGAAATTAGAAACTAAGGGGGAGAGATAGAGAGAGGGAGAGAGAGAGAGAAAGAGAGAGAGAGAGAGAGAGAGAGAAGAGAGAGAGAGAGAGAGAGAGAGAGAGAGAGAGAGAGAGAGAGAGAGAGAAAGAGAGAGAGAGAGAAAGAGAGAGAGAGAGAGAGAGAGATAGAGAGAGAAGGAGAGAGAGAGGAAGAGTGAACAAAAACCAACTCTCTGACACATTGAGGGATGAGCCTTGGTCCAGGCTGGAAGAAATAACAAACACTTAATATCCAATCCTGCAATGATGTCGGTGCTAGGCTCAACGGGATGAACATGAAAATTGCATCCCAGCCAACAGCATACCTTGAAACGGAGCGTAAACTGAAGCGTCGTTTCCACCTACCTCAATCTCGGCCAGTACCCGAACAGTGCATGGATATAGCTGTCCACAACCCAGTCAATGTTGCTGTTGGCCACTAGATCCACTCCCATTCTCCAAGAAGTCAACACTGTAAGTCGACATGAGAGTTGGCCGTAGAGCACACTTACAGTCTGACTTGTACTGCTCGCCGTACTCAATTCGAGTTTCTTCTGGAAGTGCTTTCCATGCACGATTGACTCGTTCCCGTTGTGGGGCGTCGTTGAGTAGCTCGGTTTTGAATGCTCCTGGTTCTATGAGATGAACGGAAACGCCAAATTGACGCATTTCGAGTCTGAAAACAGAGGAGTTAGAGAGAGAGAGAGAGAGAGAGAGAGAGAGAGAGAGAGAGAGAGAGAAAACACCTCAAGCAATCCATGTAAGCCTGAACTGCAGATTTGGCAGCACAGTAAGGTCCCAGATAGATTCCATGAATACGACCCATAGTTGATCCCATAGTCACAACTCTTCCCTGAAAGTACTTTTCAAATAACACTATTATTTAGTTATTCTTTTTCTGGCTTGTGTATTCAAGTTGAAATTCTTGGCGGGCAAATCCGCGTGAATCAGAGCTTTTGAATGAAACGTGGTTCATCTTGACACGAAATAATTATTTATTCAAGAAAGAATAAAAATAAAAGCTCGTGGCCCACACAAAAGGCACGAGCAGTGATAAATGGAGTAAAACGAGGTTGGGGCAACTGTGGTGATGGGAAAACACATATACGCAAGCTCGCAGATAAAATAAAGCTGGAAAGAGAACGATAAAGAATGAAAGAGAGAGAGAGAGAGAGAGAGAGAGAGAGAGAGAGAGAGAGAGAGAGAGAGAGAGAGAGAGAGCAGGAGGAGAGAGAGGGCAATGGAAGGTAGCAAGGAGAGGCTTGAGTTGTAGTGAAAACTTAGAGGTTGTACGAAAGTAGGGAGAAATAAAACTTGGGAGTGCGTTGAAAATACTGAAAAAACACATGCCTAACAAGCCTCCAGGAATAAACCGAGTTAGTATAAACCTGCGCAAGTTAATCACGGCGATGTGAATTCGAAGGGAAACGCAGTAGTAAAGACGTACAACCAAAAAGTTACTAAAACTATAAGTTTGGAGAAGTAGAGAAAATGGGAGAAAGATCGCTGGAGAAAGAGAGAGAGAGAAGAAAAATTTTTAAACAGTGCGAGCTTGGTATGTAATAGAAGAAAAAAACACAGTACATTGATAGGAAAAAAGAAGAATATGTATATATAAATAATATATAATAGAGTGGTAGGGAGGGCAACAAGGAGGGGAAAGAAAAAAAAACTATATAAAATGGTTAATTTAGGTTAAGGGAATAAGTATAACTTTCACAAGACTGAAGGGGAAGGGAGAGATGGAGACGTTTACTGAAGGATAAGAAGAACCCTGAAAAAAAACCTGAAAGAAAAAGAGACAAAAAAAGGAAAGAAAAAAAAAAGTTATTTCAAAAGGGAAAGTTAGCTAGGTTAGAAAAAAGTAAATAAAAAAGAGAAATAAGACAGTACTGTACTAACTAAATGAAAAAGAGAATCGAAGAATTCCTTCGATTAAACCCAAAAATAATTTCCTGTTGGGTTATTGATTTTTTTTTTCAGAGAATAAACGCTAAGTAATGTTAAGAAAACTATAAATGTATAGTTACAGTTAAGTTGAGAAAAATAAATTGAATAGATGAAGAGAATAAGATAGAGCGCTGGCGAGAGATGACGCAGGAAAAGAATGGAGACGAGAAATAAAAGAGAGAGAGAGAGAGAGAGAGAGAGAAGAGAGAGAAAGAAAGAGAGAGCGAGAGAGAGAGAGGGAGAGAGAGAGAGAGAGAGAGAGAGAGAGAGAGAGAGAGAGAGAGAGCGAGTGTTATGAATTTAGGTGAGAGAGGAAGGAATGTGGTCGAACAGGATACTGTTGGGAATAGATTTCACTGTTTTCTTAAATAATTCAGAGGACATTTGGATAGGAAAGTAGGTGCAAATTTTGTTCCAAATAGGCACGGTTGAAGAGAAAAAAGTACTTGAAGAACCTCTCAAAATATGGATACGCCAAGGATTCCTTTTGGAGTTAGAGATTGAGATATTAGAAAACAGCCGGGGATAGAACAATTTGCCAGATAGCATGGAAAAGAGGGAGAAAAGGCAGAAGTTTGTTCGATCCCTGTAAATGGAGACAGAGTTGGCAATGGCGAGCCGTTCACTGTATGATGAGTATTTGATATTCAATCGTCGAAAGACAGCACGGCTAAAAACTTTGAGTGGTTGTTCTAAATCTTTAGCTAGTTTAGAGGTAAGAGGAAAATGAAACACTTCACAGCAATATGCCAGGAGTGGACGGACAAAAGTATCAAAGGCGCGAAAATAGGGTTGGATGGTTGAGTACTTGAGAGCTTTGATCAGCTGCCTGGCGCGGAGAAGAGCAAGATTGGATACGTAGGTGCAATGAGAGAGAAAATTCAAACGAGAATCTATAATAACTCCCAGGTCTCTGAGTTTGGTAACGTAAGAAAGTGGGAGTCCATTAAAGTAGAGAGGAGAGGGAGAGATGGATCTACCGATACCGAGAATAAAAGACTTATGTGGTGCGACCTCCATACCCCAAGCTAGGCACCATTGGTGGACTAGATCGAGTGCAAGTTGGAGAGTCGAAGGGTGAGGGGACAATATTTTGAGGTCGTCGGCAAAGGCGAATGAGAAACAGGAAGCAGGGAGAGAAGTTGAAAGAGTATCGAGAAGATCGTTAATATATATTAGGAAGAGGAGAGGGCCAGACACGGTGCCTTGTAAGACACCGCTATGAGTGTCAAAACTTTTTGAGGAGATGAAACTACCTAGCTTGATGAAACTTTTCCTGTTACTAAGGAAGGCATTGAACCAATCCACCATGAGGGGAGGTAAGCCAAAATCACGTAACTTGTATAGAAGGAGGGAATGAGGGACACGGTCGAACGCTTTCGCAAAATCAAGGTAGCCAACGTGAACAGAGCCGTGTGTATCTAAGAGAGATTCAACCGTGTTAAGATAGGAAAGCAATTGGCCTTTGCAAGAGCGAGTGGCTAAAAATCCGAATTGAGAATCATTGATCTTATAAGATAAATGTTTTTTTATTTGAAAAGTAATAAGGCGTTCCATGACACGAGAGAGGGTGTCGGTTAGAGAAATGGGACGATAGTTGGCAGAGGAAGAAGGGTCACCTTTTTTAAAAACAGGAATGACATGGGACGATCGCCAAGTATTAAAGATGTAGGAAGATTGGTAGGAATTTGAAAAAAGGTAGGAAAGAGGCTCGGCCAGGCCCAAGGCGCATTTGTTAATTGTGTATTGAGAAATGAGATTTAAGGAAAAATTGGTTTTGGGAGAAAGTTTCATGAGTGTTAGGTATATAAAATGAGGAGAGAAGTCAGGATCAGAGATGCAAGGAAGAGAGTGAGGACCATGAGGTTGGTGTGAGATGGAAGAAGTAGAGCAAAAGTTACCAGAGAATGATTTCAAGAAAACGTCAGAAATTTCAGGTAGGGAGTTTGTTATGGAACCAAGACTAGTTTTAATAACCGTAGGGAAATTGTTTCTAGCTTTGATGTGTCGAGCGACGTTTTTTATGAATTTGAGATTAGAAAGTTTGGACAAAATAATATTGTTACGAGAAATTTCTTCACGCAAAATCTGCTTACGAAGAATGTTTAACTTCTTACGTGAAAGTTTAGGATCACAAACCGAATGAATATTCTTTAGCTGACGTGCCAAGCGACGGATGCGGCGTTTGGGATTCCGATGGGTGAAGGAAGGAGGAACTGGGGGTTTTTCAGGAGAAAAGGAGTAGAGAATGTCGTTGAGAAGGGCATGAAAAGAGTCATACTGCGCTTGGGTGTTGGAATGATGAGAGAAGAAGGATTGCCAATTTATGTTACATAGGATCTTATTTACCGCATCAAAGTCACATTTCTTGATATTTTTAGAATAAGAAAGAGGCGCTTCTGATGAATTGGAAGAAGGATTAGGCGGCAGGGAAGATGGGCAATTATAAGAAGATATTGGGGTGGGAGAAATCAGGTTAAGATAGAAAAATATAGCAACATGGTCCGATCCTAGTAGGTGACCCATATTTGTAATGCCAGAGAATAGACATGGAAGAGATGATAAAATAATGTCTAGAGTGGTATGAGAACCATTTTTGGACGGTCTAGTAGGGAATTTAACAAGTTGGTGCAGAGCGAAATTTAGGACAAACTGATGCAATGAAGCGGAATTACAGTGAAAAATAGAAGGATCCGACCAGAGAATACCAGGGAGGTTAAGGTCACCAATGATGTTGATGTGAGAAGGAACATTAGATAGCTGAGAAGCATTGGTAATAGAAGAGAGTAGAAGTTGGAAGAGTTTGTCAGTCATGGAGGCAGAGCAGAAGGGAGGCCTGTAGATAAAAAACCAGAATTGATCTACAACTTTAACGCCAATGACGTCACAGAAGTGGAGTTCGTAGGAACTCTCAAAGGAGTCCAGTTGGACGAAGGGAATATCCTTATTATGGAAGACGATGACACCACCTCCGTGTTTCTTAATAGAATTAGAGGGGCGATCAGCTCTTATAAAAGAGAAGTTCGCGAGAGATAAAGAATTTAGGATTAGGTTGATGGAAGCATCGGTAGTAGAAGAATTGAGAAACGTCTCCGTGACAACAAGAATATCAAGGTTGTAGCAGTGAATCAAGGCGATACAGGTTTGGAGTTTCTCACTATTAGATATACTTCTAGCATTGAGATAAAGGACGTTGAGTTTGTTGAAAGTAGATGAAGGGAGAATAGGAGACTGAGAAGGAGGAACAGATTTTTGACAGAAAGTTGAAGGAAGAGAGGAAGAGTGAGGATTGGGTTGGGATATAGAAAAATAAGAGTGATGAATTGAAGTGGATGGGAAGGTCGGACGAGTAGAAATCAGTTTGGGAAGACATCCGCAGCGACGGTATCATCTGAAGTTGAAGGGATGACAGGGTTGGCAGGATGAGAAGAACCAGAAGGAGAGGGTTTGAATCTTGGAGGATCAAATTTTCTGGGGTTTTTAAGTTTATGAAGCTTTAAATCCCTGATTCCCCAGATGATGGAGCCTGCTTCGGTGTTCAATTTGAGCTGAAGTTGACGAATCTCAGAAAGAAGACGGAGTTCAGTGGCTACCATATCTCTTCTAAAGAAGGGAGAGGATCTCTTGAAGTGGTCCGGAAGTACAGATTTGTACATTCTAACGGATTCGCGAAGAAATCGATTTCTGTCAGATTGGTGACGGAATTCGACTTTGAGTGGTCGAGTGACGGCTTGGCATTGATGACGGAAGACTCGGATAACCTCAATATCCAGCTTGGAACAGAGCGAGGAGATGAAGTCGTTGTCAGCTGCATCGCCAGTGGGGTTTTTAGAGTCATAAAGACGCTCCACCACAGCGAAGTTGCGTTTGGTTACCATCAGTTCAGACTCGTGTTTACGAAGAGCAGCATCGGATTCTTGACGAACAATAGACTGCAGATGTATAATCTTCTGGTTGTAAGGAACAGGGTCAGAGTTGATTACCGCCGAGTCAACTTCCATAGTGTCAGTGGAGAGCAGTGGATGGCTTGGACTAGAGTTGTTGATGGAGAATCTGAGTTCCTTGTTTTCAGTCCTAAGATCATTAACCAACTCAGTGAGTGTGGTAACCTGACGCATGGACTGAGACAAGGCATCCTGATTTTTATTGCAATGAACTTGCAAATCTCTAAGCTGAGAGCTGAGAGTTAGGACTATGGTTTGAAGACCTTTGACGTCAGAAGGTAGATTGTGCGGGTCAAGAAAGTCGAAACCAGTCTCAGAAAACTCCGAAGCGTGTCGTTTGTTGATTTGGCGTGCACTTCTTCGTGGGGGTGGAGCGCCACCAGGAGATTCTTTAGACGAGATTTTCGACATTGAGAATGAAAGTCCAAAGCGTCAAAGATGGAGTCAAAATGAGATCGAGTCAAAAGTAATGAGATCGAGTCAAAAGAAATGAGATCGAGTCAAAAGAAAAGAGATCGAGTCAAAAGAAATGAGATCGAGTCAAAAGAAATGAGATCGAGTCAAAAGAAATCAATATTCATGGACGAAAAAAATTTCGTTGAAAAAAATCTACTTCCGACTTCCTTGAAAATAATTTGTTCGACTTCCATTAACATATCACAAAAAAATTGATAATTTATCAGGAATGCTTCGCTTATCAGTTCATATCTTTGTTAATTGACGATCGAAACAGAAGTTCATCGAGAAGATTCGATGTATTCGTTATCTTTCAAAGGTACTGTAGGTTTATGATTACGCCTTGTTAAACTGTGGCTGATGCTCAGGTGATAAAATTCTAAACGGATGTCAGGCAAGAATAAAGACACATGTAGCTGGGAAATCGATACAGTTTATCACATTCCAGTTGATGTATTAGGTTGATGCACTCAAAATTTCCGATTTTCCCTGGCTACGAGGTCGTCTTCACGGTCTTCACGACAACGTCCACCCTCATGTAAGTTAAAAAAGTGAAAAAAAGGCTGACAATGTTTGGATGGCCCATTGTACCCCTTGTCTTCTTTTAGCGCTATGACGAACCTAGTGACTACTGGCTTCTCTCGGACATACAACGAGTCCTAGACGAGACACACTTCGAGAACCGCGCTGAGGGAAATGCATGGTTGAAGACATATTTTGCCTCCAAACAGCTCGCGTAGTACGGCGAGTGGGTCAGTAAGCTGCCCAGTCGCTGACAGAATACTGTGAACAGATATGGTGAAAATTTCATATAATATTTTGGTCAACCAATGAAGTTATGTTCTGTTGAACAGTTTCGCACAACTCGGATATTTTAAGTGCATCAACCTAATAGTTCGAAAAATTGTATTTTTCTCATGAAGCGTAAAACGTCAAAAACTATAAATACAAGATCAATTTTTCAGTTACTTACAGTTCTATCAAGCTCCAGCTGGACGAATGTTTTCATTCTCTCAACAGAGTCATCTTCTGTTATATCCAGTTGATAAATCATCAGTTTGCCAGGTCGACAATGGTCCTTTCTGACTTCGTTCATTTCATTCTCTAGTCGCGTTCTTCCCTAGAATTGTCGATGATTCTCAAGATGATTAGAAGTTCCCCACCTCTTCAGTGAGAACCCCAGCGAAAACATTGACTCCTTGTGTGGCCAACTTTATTGCAAGTCGAAATCCAAAGCCAGAATCGCATCCAGTCACGACTACATATTCTCCTTGAGAATTGAACCAAATATTTTCGAGAAACATGCGTCGGATTAGAAAATACGCAATCAAGACGTAGCAAAGAGTGTAAACCAGTTGTATCATCTGAAGTATGTCTTTTCTTGTGTGGTGCAAGCTGAATAAATTTTTCTTCAGGATTTCATACGGTATTATGATGATGGGAAAAATTGAAACACAATTAATTTGAAAATTGGACAGGGCAACAATCAGGCCGGGCGACAGTTGGGCTGGGCGACAGTCGGGCCGGGCGACAGTCGGGCCGGGCGACAGTCGGGCAGGGCGACAGCTGGGCCGGGCGACAGTCGGGCCGGGCGACAGTCGGGCCGGGCGACAGTCGGGCAGGGCGACAGCTGGGCCGGGCGATAGTCGGATTTTGCGACAGCTGGGCTGGCAACAGGCGGGCCGGGCGACAGTCGGGCCGGGCGACAGCTGGGCCGGGCGACAGTCGGGCCGGGCGACAGTCGGCCCGGGCAACAGCTGGGCCGGCGACAGTCGGGCTTTGCGACAGCTGGGCTGGCGACAGACGGACCTGGTGACAGCTGGGCCGGGCGACAGTCGGGCCGAGCGACAGCTGGGGTGGCAACAGGCGGGCCGGGCCCGTGTCTTTTTGAACCAGAACAGTTTTTTTCATTCTTCCTAATTAACATTATGCTGTCAATTGTATTGGTTTTTTGATAAAAAACATTTGGATTATCCGATTTTCATAAAGAATTATTGTCATTTTTCGAATCTAAAATATTCGGGAAATGAGAAATTCGATTTTGAAAAATGTTCATAACAAAGTGAACTCGTGCCATGTCACTAATGGTCACCAATCAGAATAAACATTTCCTCTATTTCGGCGACAACATATATGGTATAGTATTAAAGATAAGATAAAAATTCTGAGCAGTTATAGTCCAATGTTTCTGATCAAGAGCAAGAGGGAAACGTCGGTTTCTTTGATTCTGAAGGAGGATCAGAATTTATGAGTAGCTCTTATCTTTTCCTAATAGAGAAACTTTGAGTTGTTGAAAATGGTTTGAGATCGGGAGAGAGAGAGAGAGAGAGAGAGAGAGAGAGAGAGAAAGGGAGAAAAAAGGAGAGAGAGAGAGAGAGAGAGAGAGAGAGAGAGAGAGAAAGAAAGAAAGAAACATAGATAAAGAGAGAGAGAAAAAAAAAGAGAGAGAGAGAGAGAAAGAAAGAGAGAAAGAGAGCGTTCTCAAAACAACGAATCTCCAAAAAAAATGAAAAAAAAGATAGTGCGAAAATCATAGAGAGCACGAGACGCTCAAAGATACCCGAGCTGGCCGCACATTCTGATTGGTGTCAACCACGTTTCCGCCTTTTATACCGTATGTCAG
>CAXBUI010000269.1:0-29912 GCA_963978915.1 Caenorhabditis parvicauda | reverse complement strand
TCACTACACCCTTCGAAATCAGATGCCAAGAATCAAAGGTCCTTCAAAATGTAGTTTTTCAACTTTGCAGGACACTTTCTTGATCAAAATTCAACGCTGATTCTAAAAAACTCAACCTCATGTCGCTAGCTTATCTGTGAGCTGAGTTACGAAAAATCGATATGACTACACCCTTCGAAATCAGATGCCAAGAATCAAAGGTCCTTCAAAATGTAGTTTTTCAAATTTGCAGGACATTTTCTTGATCAAAATTCAACGCTGATTCTAAAAAACTCAACCTCATGTCGCTAGCGTATCTGTGAGCTGAGTTACGAAAAATCGATATGACTACACCCTTCGAAATCAGATGCCAAGAATCAAAGGTCCTTCAAAATGTAGTTTTTCAAATTTGCAGGACATTTTCTTGATCAAAATTCAACGCTGATTCTAAAAAACTCAACCTCATGTCGCTAGCTTATCTGTGAGCTGAGTTACGAAAAATCGATATGACTACACCCTTCGAAATCAGATGCCAAGAATCAAAGGTCCTTCAAAATGTAGTTTTTCAACTTTGCAGGACATTTTCTTGATCAAAATTCAACGCTGATTCCAAAAAACTCAACCTCATGTCGCTAGCTTATGTGTGAGCTGAGTTACAAAAAATCGATATGACTACACCCTTCGAAATCAGATGCCAAGAATCAAAGGTCCTTCAAAATGTAGTTTTTCAACTTTGCAGGACATTTTCTTGATCAAAATTCAACGCTGATTCTAAAAAAACTCAACCTCATGGTGCTAGCTTATCTGTGAGCTGAGTTACGAAAAATCGATATGACTACACCCTTCGAAATCAGATGCCAAGAATCAAAGGTCCTTCAAAATGTAGTTTTTCAAATTTGCAGGACATTTTCTTGATCAAAATTCAACGCTGATTCTAAAAAACTCAATCTCATGTCGCTAGCTTATCTGTGAGCTGAGTTACAAAAAATTGATATGACTACACCCTTCGAAATCAGATGCCAAGAATCAAAGGTCCTTCAAAATGTAGTTTTTCAACTTTGCAGGACATTTTCTTGATCAAAATTCAACGCTGATTCTAAAAAACTCAACCTCATGTCGCTAGCTTATCTGTGAGCTGAGTTACAAAAAGTCGATATGACTACACCCTTCGAAATCAGATGCCAAGAATCAAAGGTCCTTCAAAATGTAGTTTTTCAACTTTGCAGGACATTTTCTTGATCAAAATTCAACGCTGATTCCAAAAAACTCAACCTCATGTCGCTAGCTTATGTGTGAGCTGAGTTACAAAAAATCGATATGACTACACCCTTCGAAATCAGATGCCAAGAATCAAAGGTCCTTCAAAATGTAGTTTTTCAACTTTGCAGGACATTTTCTTGATCAAAATTCAACGCTGATTCTAAAAAAACTCAACCTCATGGTGCTAGCTTATCTGTGAGCTGAGTTACGAAAAATCGATATGACTACACCCTTCGAAATCAGATGCCAAGAATCAAAGGTCCTTCAAAATGTAGTTTTTCAAATTTGCAGGACATTTTCTTGATCAAAATTCAACGCTGATTCTAAAAAACTCAATCTCATGTCGCTAGCTTATCTGTGAGCTGAGTTACAAAAAATTGATATGACTACACCCTTCGAAATCAGATGCCAAGAATCAAAGGTCCTTCAAAATGTAGTTTTTCAACTTTGCAGGACATTTTCTTGATCAAAATTCAACGCTGATTCTAAAAAACTCAACCTCATGTCGCTAGCTTATCTGTGAGCTGAGTTACAAAAAGTCGATATGATTACACCCTTCGAAATCAGATGCCAAGAATCAAAGGTCCTTCAAAATGTAGTTTTTCAATTTTGCAGGACATTTTCTTGATCAAAATTCAACGCTGATTCTAAAAAACTCAACCTCATGTCGCTAGCTTATCTGTGAGCTGAGTTACAAAAAATCGATATGACTACACCCTTCGAAATCAGATGCCAAGAATCAAAGGTTCTTCAAAATGTAGTTTTTCAATTTTGCAGGACATTTTCTTGATCAAAATTCAACGCTGATTCCAAAAAACTCAACCTCATGTCGCTAGCTTATCTGTGAGCTGAGTTACAAAAAATCGATATGACTACACCCTTCGAAATCAGATGCCAAGAATCAAAGGTCCTTCAAAATGTAGTTTTTCAACTTTGCAGGACATTTTCTTAATCAAAATTCAACGCTGATTCTAAAAAACTCAACCTCATGTCGCTAGCTTATCTGTGAGCTGAGTTACAAAAAATCGATATCACTACACCCTTCGAAATCAGATGCCAAGAATCAAAGGTCCTTCAAAATGTAGTTTTTCAACTTTGCAGGACACTTTCTTGATCAAAATTCAACGCTGATTCTAAAAAACTCAACCTCATGTCGCTAGCTTATCTGTGAGCTGAGTTACGAAAAATCGATATGACTACACCCTTCGAAATCAGATGCCAAGAATCAAAGGTCCTTCAAAATGTAGTTTTTCAAATTTGCAGGACATTTTCTTGATCAAAATTCAACGCTGATTCTAAAAAACTCAACCTCATGTCGCTAGCGTATCTGTGAGCTGAGTTACGAAAAATCGATATGACTACACCCTTCGAAATCAGATGCCAAGAATCAAAGGTCCTTCAAAATGTAGTTTTTCAAATTTGCAGGACATTTTCTTGATCAAAATTCAACGCTGATTCTAAAAAACTCAACCTCATGTCGCTAGCTTATCTGTGAGCTGAGTTACGAAAAATCGATATGACTACACCCTTCGAAATCAGATGCCAAGAATCAAAGGTCCTTCAAAATGTAGTTTTTCAACTTTGCAGGACATTTTCTTGATCAAAATTCAACGCTGATTCCAAAAAACTCAACCTCATGTCGCTAGCTTATGTGTGAGCTGAGTTACAAAAAATCGATATGACTACACCCTTCGAAATCAGATGCCAAGAATCAAAGGTCCTTCAAAATGTAGTTTTTCAACTTTGCAGGACATTTTCTTGATCAAAATTCAACGCTGATTCTAAAAAAACTCAACCTCATGGTGCTAGCTTATCTGTGAGCTGAGTTACGAAAAATCGATATGACTACACCCTTCGAAATCAGATGCCAAGAATCAAAGGTCCTTCAAAATGTAGTTTTTCAAATTTGCAGGACATTTTCTTGATCAAAATTCAACGCTGATTCTAAAAAACTCAATCTCATGTCGCTAGCTTATCTGTGAGCTGAGTTACAAAAAATTGATATGACTACACCCTTCGAAATCAGATGCCAAGAATCAAAGGTCCTTCAAAATGTAGTTTTTCAACTTTGCAGGACATTTTCTTGATCAAAATTCAACGCTGATTCTAAAAAACTCAACCTCATGTCGCTAGCTTATCTGTGAGCTGAGTTACAAAAAGTCGATATGACTACACCCTTCGAAATCAGATGCCAAGAATCAAAGGTCCTTCAAAATGTAGTTTTTCAACTTTGCAGGACATTTTCTTGATCAAAATTCAACGCTGATTCCAAAAAACTCAACCTCATGTCGCTAGCTTATGTGTGAGCTGAGTTACAAAAAATCGATATGACTACACCCTTCGAAATCAGATGCCAAGAATCAAAGGTCCTTCAAAATGTAGTTTTTCAACTTTGCAGGACATTTTCTTGATCAAAATTCAACGCTGATTCTAAAAAAACTCAACCTCATGGTGCTAGCTTATCTGTGAGCTGAGTTACGAAAAATCGATATGACTACACCCTTCGAAATCAGATGCCAAGAATCAAAGGTCCTTCAAAATGTAGTTTTTCAAATTTGCAGGACATTTTCTTGATCAAAATTCAACGCTGATTCTAAAAAACTCAATCTCATGTCGCTAGCTTATCTGTGAGCTGAGTTACAAAAAATTGATATGACTACACCCTTCGAAATCAGATGCCAAGAATCAAAGGTCCTTCAAAATGTAGTTTTTCAACTTTGCAGGACATTTTCTTGATCAAAATTCAACGCTGATTCTAAAAAAACTCAACCTCATGTCGCTAGCTTATCTGTGAGCTGAGTTACAAAAAGTCGATATGATTACACCCTTCGAAATCAGATGCCAAGAATCAAAGGCCCTTCAAAATGTAGTTTTTCAAATTTGCAGGACATTTTCTTGATCAAAATTCAACGCTGATTCTAAAAAACTCAACCTCATGTCGCTAGCTTATCTGTGAGCTGAGTTACGAAAAATCGATATGACTACACCCTTCGAAATCAGATGCCAAGAATCAAAGGTCCTTCAAAATGTAGTTTTTCAAATTTGCAGGACATTTTCTTGATCAAAATTCAACGCTGATTCTAAAAAACTTAACCTTATGTCGCTAGCTTATCTGTGAGCTGAGTTACGAAAAATCGATATGACTACACCCTTCGAAATCAGATGCCAAGAATCAAAGGTCCTTCAAAATGTAGTTTTTCAAATTTGCAGGACATTTTCTTAATCAAAATTCAACGCTGATTCTAAAAAACTCAACCTCATGTCGCTAGCTTATCTGTGAGCTGAGTTACGAAAAATCGATATGACTACACCCTTCGAAATCAGATGCCAAGAATCAAAGGTCCTTCAAAATGTAGTTTTTCAATTTTGCAGGACATTTTCTTGATCAAAATTCAACGCTGATTCTAAAAAACTCAACCTCATGTCGCTAGCTTATCTGTGAGCTGAGTTACAAAAAATCGATATGACTACACCCTTCGAAATCAGATGCCAAGAATCAAAGGTTCTTCAAAATGTAGTTTTTCAATTTTGCAGGACATTTTCTTGATCAAAATTCAACGCTGATTCCAAAAAACTCAACCTCATGTCGCTAGCTTATCTGTGAGCTGAGTTACAAAAAATCGATATGACTACACCCTTCGAAATCAGATGCCAAGAATCAAAGGTCCTTCAAAATGTAGTTTTTCAACTTTGCAGGACATTTTCTTAATCAAAATTCAACGCTGATTCTAAAAAACTCAACCTCATGTCGCTAGCTTATCTGTGAGCTGAGTTACAAAAAATCGATATCACTACACCCTTCGAAATCAGATGCCAAGAATCAAAGGTCCTTCAAAATGTAGTTTTTCAACTTTGCAGGACACTTTCTTGATCAAAATTCAACGCTGATTCTAAAAAACTCAACCTCATGTCGCTAGCTTATCTGTGAGCTGAGTTACAAAAAATCGATATGACTACACCCTTCGAAATCAGATGCCAAGAATCAAAGGTTCTTCAAAATGTAGTTTTTCAATTTTGCAGGACATTTTCTTGATCAAAATTCAACGCTGATTCCAAAAAACTCAACCTCATGTCGCTAGCTTATCTGTGAGCTGAGTTACAAAAAATCGATATGACTACACCCTTCGAAATCAGATGCCAAGAATCAAAGGTCCTTCAAAATGTAGTTTTTCAACTTTGCAGGACATTTTCTTAATCAAAATTCAACGCTGATTCTAAAAAACTCAACCTCATGTCGCTAGCTTATCTGTGAGCTGAGTTACAAAAAATCGATATCACTACACCCTTCGAAATCAGATGCCAAGAATCAAAGGTCCTTCAAAATGTAGTTTTTCAACTTTGCAGGACACTTTCTTGATCAAAATTCAACGCTGATTCTAAAAAACTCAACCTCATGTCGCTAGCTTATCTGTGAGCTGAGTTACGAAAAATCGATATGACTACACCCTTCGAAATCAGATGCCAAGAATCAAAGGTCCTTCAAAATGTAGTTTTTCAAATTTGCAGGACATTTTCTTGATCAAAATTCAACGCTGATTCTAAAAAACTCAACCTCATGTCGCTAGCTTATCTGTGAGCTGAGTTACGAAAAATCAATATGACTACACCCTTCGAAATCAGATGCCAAGAATCAAAGGTCCTTCAAAATGTAGTTTTTCAACTTTGCAGGACATTTTCTTGATCAAAATTCAACGCTGATTCCAAAAAACTCAACCTCATGTCGCTAGCTTATGTGTGAGCTGAGTTACAAAAAATCGATATGACTACACCCTTCGAAATCAGATGCCAAGAATCAAAGGTCCTTCAAAATGTAGTTTTTCAACTTTGCAGGACATTTTCTTGATCAAAATTCAACGCTGATTCTAAAAAAACTCAACCTCATGGTGCTAGCTTATCTGTGAGCTGAGTTACGAAAAATCGATATGACTACACCCTTCGAAATCAGATGCCAAGAATCAAAGGTCCTTCAAAATGTAGTTTTTCAAATTTGCAGGACATTTTCTTGATCAAAATTCAACGCTGATTCTAAAAAACTCAACCTCATGTCGCTAGCTTATCTGTGAGCTGAGTTACAAAAAATCGATATGACTACACCCTTCGAAATCAGATGCCAAGAATCAAAGGTTCTTCAAAATGTAGTTTTTCAATTTTGCAGGACATTTTCTTGATCAAAATTCAACGCTGATTCCAAAAAACTCAACCTCATGTCGCTAGCTTATCTGTGAGCTGAGTTACAAACAATCGATATGACTACACCCTTCGAAATCAGATGCCAAGAATCAAAGGTCCTTCAAAATGTAGTTTTTCAATTTTGCAGGACATTTTCTTGATCAAAATTCAACGCTGATTCTAAAAAACTCAACCTCATGTCGCTAGCTTATCTGTGAGCTGAGTTACAAAAAATCGATATGACTACACCCTTCGAAATCAGATGCCAAGAATCAAAGGTTCTTCAAAATGTAGTTTTTCAATTTTGCAGGACATTTTCTTGATCAAAATTCAACGCTGATTCCAAAAAACTCAACCTCATGTCGCTAGCTTATCTGTGAGCTGAGTTACAAAAAATCGATATGACTACACCCTTCGAAATCAGATGCCAAGAATCAAAGGTCCTTCAAAATGTAGTTTTTCAACTTTGCAGGACATTTTCTTAATCAAAATTCAACGCTGATTCTAAAAAACTCAACCTCATGTAGCTAGCTTATCTGTGAGCTGAGTTACAAAAAATCGATATCACTACACCCTTCGAAATCAGATGCCAAGAATCAAAGGTCCTTCAAAATGTAGTTTTTCAACTTTGCAGGACACTTTCTTGATCAAAATTCAACGCTGATTCTAAAAAACTCAACCTCATGTCGCTAGCTTATCTGTGAGCTGAGTTACGAAAAATCGATATGACTACACCCTTCGAAATCAGATGCCAAGAATCAAAGGTCCTTCAAAATGTAGTTTTTCAAATTTGCAGGACATTTTCTTGATCAAAATTCAACGCTGATTCTAAAAAACTCAACCTCATGTCGCTAGCGTATCTGTGAGCTGAGTTACGAAAAATCGATATGACTACACCCTTCGAAATCAGATGCCAAGAATCAAAGGTCCTTCAAAATGTAGTTTTTCAAATTTGCAGGACATTTTCTTGATCAAAATTCAACGCTGATTCTAAAAAACTCAACCTCATGTCGCTAGCTTATCTGTGAGCTGAGTTACGAAAAATCGATATGACTACACCCTTCGAAATCAGATGCCAAGAATCAAAGGTCCTTCAAAATGTAGTTTTTCAACTTTGCAGGACATTTTCTTGATCAAAATTCAACGCTGATTCCAAAAAACTCAACCTCATGTCGCTAGCTTATGTGTGAGCTGAGTTACAAAAAATCGATATGACAACACCCTTCGAAATCAGATGCCAAGAATCAAAGGTCCTTCAAAATGTAGTTTTTCAATTTTGCAGGACATTTTCTTGATCAAAATTCAACGCTGATTCTAAAAAACTCAACCTCATGTCGCTAGCTTATCTGTGAGCTGAGTTACAAAAAATCGATATGACTACACCCTTCGAAATCAGATGCCAAGAATCAAAGGTTCTTCAAAATGTAGTTTTTCAATTTTGCAGGACATTTTCTTGATCAAAATTCAACGCTGATTCCAAAAAACTCAACCTCATGTCGCTAGCTTATCTGTGAGCTGAGTTACAAAAAATCGATATGACTACACCCTTCGAAATCAGATGCCAAGAATCAAAGGTCCTTCAAAATGTAGTTTTTCAACTTTGCAGGACATTTTCTTAATCAAAATTCAACGCTGATTCTAAAAAACTCAACCTCATGTAGCTAGCTTATCTGTGAGCTGAGTTACAAAAAATCGATATCACTACACCCTTCGAAATCAGATGCCAAGAATCAAAGGTCCTTCAAAATGTAGTTTTTCAACTTTGCAGGACACTTTCTTGATCAAAATTCAACGCTGATTCTAAAAAACTCAACCTCATGTCGCTAGCTTATCTGTGAGCTGAGTTACGAAAAATCGATATGACTACACCCTTCGAAATCAGATGCCAAGAATCAAAGGTCCTTCAAAATGTAGTTTTTCAAATTTGCAGGACATTTTCTTGATCAAAATTCAACGCTGATTCTAAAAAACTCAACCTCATGTCGCTAGCGTATCTGTGAGCTGAGTTACGAAAAATCGATATGACTACACCCTTCGAAATCAGATGCCAAGAATCAAAGGTCCTTCAAAATGTAGTTTTTCAAATTTGCAGGACATTTTCTTGATCAAAATTCAACGCTGATTCTAAAAAACTCAACCTCATGTCGCTAGCTTATCTGTGAGCTGAGTTACGAAAAATCGATATGACTACACCCTTCGAAATCAGATGCCAAGAATCAAAGGTCCTTCAAAATGTAGTTTTTCAACTTTGCAGGACATTTTCTTGATCAAAATTCAACGCTGATTCCAAAAAACTCAACCTCATGTCGCTAGCTTATGTGTGAGCTGAGTTACAAAAAATCGATATGACTACACCCTTCGAAATCAGATGCCAAGAATCAAAGGTCCTTCAAAATGTAGTTTTTCAACTTTGCAGGACATTTTCTTGATCAAAATTCAACGCTGATTCTAAAAAAACTCAACCTCATGGTGCTAGCTTATCTGTGAGCTGAGTTACGAAAAATCGATATGACTACACCCTTCGAAATCAGATGCCAAGAATCAAAGGTCCTTCAAAATGTAGTTTTTCAAATTTGCAGGACATTTTCTTGATCAAAATTCAACGCTGATTCTAAAAAACTCAATCTCATGTCGCTAGCTTATCTGTGAGCTGAGTTACAAAAAATTGATATGACTACACCCTTCGAAATCAGATGCCAAGAATCAAAGGTCCTTCAAAATGTAGTTTTTCAACTTTGCAGGACATTTTCTTGATCAAAATTCAACGCTGATTCTAAAAAACTCAACCTCATGTCGCTAGCTTATCTGTGAGCTGAGTTACAAAAAGTCGATATGATTACACCCTTCGAAATCAGATGCCAAGAATCAAAGGTCCTTCAAAATGTAGTTTTTCAAATTTGCAGGACATTTTCTTGATCAAAATTCAACGCTGATTCTAAAAAACTCAACCTCATGTCGCTAGCTTATCTGTGAGCTGAGTTACGAAAAATCGATATGACTACACCCTTCGAAATCAGATGCCAAGAATCAAAGGTCCTTCAAAATGTAGTTTTTCAAATTTGCAGGACATTTTCTTGATCAAAATTCAACGCTGATTCTAAAAAACTTAACCTTATGTCGCTAGCTTATCTGTGAGCTGAGTTACAAAAAATCGATATGACTACACCCTTCGAAATCAGATGCCAAGAATCAAAGGTTCTTCAAAATGTAGTTTTTCAATTTTGCAGGACATTTTCTTGATCAAAATTCAACGCTGATTCCAAAAAACTCAACCTCATGTCGCTAGCTTATCTGTGAGCTGAGTTACAAAAAATCGATATGACTACACCCTTCGAAATCAGATGCCAAGAATCAAAGGTCCTTCAAAATGTAGTTTTTCAACTTTGCAGGACATTTTCTTAATCAAAATTCAACGCTGATTCTAAAAAACTCAACCTCATGTCGCTAGCTTATCTGTGAGCTGAGTTACAAAAAATCGATATCACTACACCCTTCGAAATCAGATGCCAAGAATCAAAGGTCCTTCAAAATGTAGTTTTTCAACTTTGCAGGACACTTTCTTGATCAAAATTCAACGCTGATTCTAAAAAACTCAACCTCATGTCGCTAGCTTATCTGTGAGCTGAGTTACGAAAAATCGATATGACTACACCCTTCGAAATCAGATGCCAAGAATCAAAGGTCCTTCAAAATGTAGTTTTTCAAATTTGCAGGACATTTTCTTGATCAAAATTCAACGCTAATTCTAAAAAACTCAACCTCATGTCGCTAGCTTATCTGTGAGCTGAGTTACGAAAAATCAATATGACTACACCCTTCGAAATCAGATGCCAAGAATCAAAGGTCCTTCAAAATGTAGTTTTTCAACTTTGCAGGACATTTTCTTGATCAAAATTCAACGCTGATTCCAAAAAACTCAACCTCATGTCGCTAGCTTATGTGTGAGCTGAGTTACAAAAAATCGATATGACTACACCCTTCGAAATCAGATGCCAAGAATCAAAGGTCCTTCAAAATGTAGTTTTTCAACTTTGCAGGACATTTTCTTGATCAAAATTCAACGCTGATTCTAAAAAAACTCAACCTCATGGTGCTAGCTTATCTGTGAGCTGAGTTACGAAAAATCGATATGACTACACCCTTCGAAATCAGATGCCAAGAATCAAAGGTCCTTCAAAATGTAGTTTTTCAAATTTGCAGGACATTTTCTTGATCAAAATTCAACGCTGATTCTAAAAAACTCAACCTCATGTCGCTAGCTTATCTGTGAGCTGAGTTACAAAAAATTGATATGACTACACCCTTCGAAATCAGATGCCAAGAATCAAAGGTCCTTCAAAATGTAGTTTTTCAACTTTGCAGGACATTTTCTTGATCAAAATTCAACGCTGATTCTAAAAAACTCAACCTCATGTCGCTAGCTTATCTGTGAGCTGAGTTACAAAAAGTCGATATGATTACACCCTTCGAAATCAGATGCCAAGAATCAAAGGTCCTTCAAAATGTAGTTTTTCAAATTTGCAGGACATTTTCTTGATCAAAATTCAACGCTGATTCTAAAAAACTCAACCTCATGTCGCTAGCTTATCTGTGAGCTGAGTTACGAAAAATCGATATGACTACACCCTTCGAAATCAGATGCCAAGAATCAAAGGTCCTTCAAAATGTAGTTTTTCAACTTTGCAGGACATTTTCTTGATCAAAATTCAACGCTGATTCCAAAAAACTCAACCTCATGTCGCTAGCTTATGTGTGAGCTGAGTTACAAAAAATCGATATGACTACACCCTTCGAAATCAGATGCCAAGAATCAAAGGTCCTTCAAAATGTAGTTTTTCAACTTTGCAGGACATTTTCTTGATCAAAATTCAACGCTGATTCTAAAAAAAACTCAACCTCATGGTGCTAGCATATCTGTGAGCTGAGTTACGAAAAATCGATATGACTACACCCTTCGAAATCAGATGCCAAGAATCAAAGGTCCTTCAAAATGTAGTTTTTCAAATTTGCAGGACATTTTCTTGATCAAAATTCAACGCTGATTCTAAAAAACTCAACCTCATGTCGCTAGCTTATCTGTGAGCTGAGTTACAAAAAATTGATATGACTACACCCTTCGAAATCAGATGCCAAGAATCAAAGGTCCTTCAAAATGTAGTTTTTCAACTTTGCAGGACATTTTCTTGATCAAAATTCAACGCTGATTCTAAAAAACTCAACCTCATGTCGCTAGCTTATCTGTGAGCTGAGTTACAAAAAGTCGATATGATTACACCCTTCGAAATCAGATGCCAAGAATCAAAGGTCCTTCAAAATGTAGTTTTTCAAATTTGCAGGACATTTTCTTGATCAAAATTCAACGCTGATTCTAAAAAACTCAACCTCATGTCGCTAGCTTATCTGTGAGCTGAGTTACGAAAAATCGATATGACTACACCCTTCGAAATCAGATGCCAAGAATCAAAGGTCCTTCAAAATGTAGTTTTTCAACTTTGCAGGACATTTTCTTGATCAAAATTCAACGCTGATTCCAAAAAACTCAACCTCATGTCGCTAGCTTATGTGTGAGCTGAGTTACAAAAAATCGATATGACTACACCCTTCGAAATCAGATGCCAAGAATCAAAGGTCCTTCAAAATGTAGTTTTTCAACTTTGCAGGACATTTTCTTGATCAAAATTCAACGCTGATTCTAAAAAAACTCAACCTCATGGTGCTAGCATATCTGTGAGCTGAGTTACGAAAAATCGATATGACTACACCCTTCGAAATCAGATGCCAAGAATCAAAGGTCCTTCAAAATGTAGTTTTTCAAATTTGCAGGACATTTTCTTGATCAAAATTCAACGCTGATTCTAAAAAACTCAACCTCATGTCGCTAGCTTATCTGTGAGCTGAGTTACAAAAAATTGATATGACTACACCCTTCGAAATCAGATGCCAAGAATCAAAGGTCCTTCAAAATGTAGTTTTTCAACTTTGCAGGACATTTTCTTGATCAAAATTCAACGCTGATTCTAAAAAACTCAACCTCATGTCGCTAGCTTATCTGTGAGCTGAGTTACAAAAAGTCGATATGATTACACCCTTCGAAATCAGATGCCAAGAATCAAAGGTCCTTCAAAATGTAGTTTTTCAAATTTGCAGGACATTTTCTTGATCAAAATTCAACGCTGATTCTAAAAAACTCAACCTCATGTCGCTAGCTTATCTGTGAGCTGAGTTACGAAAAATCGATATGACTACACCCTTCGAAATCAGATGCCAAGAATCAAAGGTCCTTCAAAATGTAGTTTTTCAACTTTGCAGGACATTTTCTTGATCAAAATTCAACGCTGATTCCAAAAAACTCAACCTCATGTCGCTAGCTTATGTGTGAGCTGAGTTACAAAAAATCGATATGACTACACCCTTCGAAATCAGATGCCAAGAATCAAAGGTCCTTCAAAATGTAGTTTTTCAACTTTGCAGGACATTTTCTTGATCAAAATTCAACGCTGATTCTAAAAAAACTCAACCTCATGGTGCTAGCTTATCTGTGAGCTGAGTTACGAAAAATCGATATGACTACACCCTTCGAAATCAGATGCCAAGAATCAAAGGTCCTTCAAAATGTAGTTTTTCAAATTTGCAGGACATTTTCTTGATCAAAATTCAACGCTGATTCTAAAAAACTCAACCTCATGTCGCTAGCTTATCTGTGAGCTGAGTTACGAAAAATCAATATGACTACACCCTTCGAAATCAGATGCCAAGAATCAAAGGTCCTTCAAAATGTAGTTTTTCAACTTTGCAGGACATTTTCTTGATCAAAATTCAACGCTGATTCTAAAAAACTCAACCTCATGTCGCTAGCTTATCTGTGAGCTGAGTTACGAAAAATCAATATGACTACACCCTTCGAAATCAGATGCCAAGAATCAAAGGTCCTTCAAAATGTAGTTTTTCAACTTTGCAGGACATTTTCTTGATCAAAATTCAACGCTGATTCCAAAAAACTCAACCTCATGTCGCTAGCTTATGTGTGAGCTGAGTTACAAAAAATCGATATGACTACACCCTTCGAAATCAGATGCCAAGAATCAAAGGTCCTTCAAAATGTAGTTTTTCAACTTTGCAGGACATTTTCTTGATCAAAATTCAACGCTGATTCTAAAAAAAACTCAACCTCATGGTGCTAGCTTATCTGTGAGCTGAGTTACGAAAAATCGATATGACTACACCCTTCGAAATCAGATGCCAAGAATCAAAGGTCCTTCAAAATGTAGTTTTTCAAATTTGCAGGACATTTTCTTGATCAAAATTCAACGCTGATTCTAAAAAACTCAACCTCATGTCGCTAGCTTATCTGTGAGCTGAGTTACAAAAAATTGATATGACTACACCCTTCGAAATCAGATGCCAAGAATCAAAGGTCCTTCAAAATGTAGTTTTTCAACTTTGCAGGACATTTTCTTGATCAAAATTCAACGCTGATTCTAAAAAACTCAACCTCATGTCGCTAGCTTATCTGTGAGCTGAGTTACAAAAAGTCGATATGATTACACCCTTCGAAATCAGATGCCAAGAATCAAAGGTCCTTCAAAATGTAGTTTTTCAAATTTGCAGGACATTTTCTTGATCAAAATTCAACGCTGATTCTAAAAAACTCAACCTCATGTCGCTAGCTTATCTGAGAGCTGAGTTACGAAAAATCGATATGACTACACCCTTCGAAATCAGATGCCAAGAATCAAAGGTCCTTCAAAATGTAGTTTTTCAACTTTGCAGGACATTTTCTTGATCAAAATTCAACGCTGATTCCAAAAAACTCAACCTCATGTCGCTAGCTTATGTGTGAGCTGAGTTACAAAAAATCGATATGACTACACCCTTCGAAATCAGATGCCAAGAATCAAAGGTCCTTCAAAATGTAGTTTTTCAACTTTGCAGGACATTTTCTTGATCAAAATTCAACGCTGATTCTAAAAAAACTCAACCTCATGGTGCTAGCTTATCTGTGAGCTGAGTTACGAAAAATCGATATGACTACACCCTTCGAAATCAGATGCCAAGAATCAAAGGTCCTTCAAAATGTAGTTTTTCAAATTTGCAGGACATTTTCTTGATCAAAATTCAACGCTGATTCTAAAAAACTCAACCTCATGTCGCTAGCTTATCTGTGAGCTGAGTTACAAAAAATTGATATGACTACACCCTTCGAAATCAGATGCCAAGAATCAAAGGTCCTTCAAAATGTAGTTTTTCAACTTTGCAGGACATTTTCTTGATCAAAATTCAACGCTGATTCTAAAAAACTCAACCTCATGTCGCTAGCTTATCTGTGAGCTGAGTTACAAAAAGTCGATATGATTACACCCTTCGAAATCAGATGCCAAGAATCAAAGGTCCTTCAAAATGTAGTTTTTCAAATTTGCAGGACATTTTCTTGATCAAAATTCAACGCTGATTCTAAAAAACTCAACCTCATGTCGCTAGCTTATCTGTGAGCTGAGTTACGAAAAATCGATATGACTACACCCTTCGAAATCAGATGCCAAGAATCAAAGGTCCTTCAAAATGTAGTTTTTCAACTTTGCAGGACATTTTCTTGATCAAAATTCAACGCTGATTCCAAAAAACTCAACCTCATGTCGCTAGCTTATGTGTGAGCTGAGTTACAAAAAATCGATATGACTACACCCTTCGAAATCAGATGCCAAGAATCAAAGGTCCTTCAAAATGTAGTTTTTCAACTTTGCAGGACATTTTCTTGATCAAAATTCAACGCTGATTCTAAAAAAACTCAACCTCATGGTGCTAGCTTATCTGTGAGCTGAGTTACAAAAAATCGATATGACTACACCCTTCGAAATCAGATGCCAAGAATCAAAGGTCCTTCAAAATGTAGTTTTTCAAATTTGCAGGACATTTTCTTGATCAAAATTCAACGCTGATTCTAAAAAACTCAACCTCATGTCGCTAGCTTATCTGTGAGCTGAGTTACAAAAAATTGATATGACTACACCCTTCGAAATCAGATGCCAAGAATCAAAGGTCCTTCAAAATGTAGTTTTTCAACTTTGCAGGACATTTTCTTGATCAAAATTCAACGCTGATTCTAAAAAACTCAACCTCATGTCGCTAGCTTATCTGTGAGCTGAGTTACAAAAAGTCGATATGATTACACCCTTCGAAATCAGATGCCAAGAATCAAAGGTCCTTCAAAATGTAGTTTTTCAAATTTGCAGGACATTTTCTTGATCAAAATTCAACGCTGATTCTAAAAAACTCAACCTCATGTCGCTAGCTTATCTGTGAGCTGAGTTACGAAAAATCGATATGACTACACCCTTCGAAATCAGATGCCAAGAATCAAAGGTCCTTCAAAATGTAGTTTTTCAAATTTGCAGGACATTTTCTTGATCAAAATTCAACGCTGATTCTAAAAAACTTAACCTTATGTCGCTAGCTTATCTGTGAGCTGAGTTACGAAAAATCGATATGACTACACCCTTCGAAATCAGATGCCAAGAATCAAAGGTCCTTCAAAATGTAGTTTTTCAAATTTGCAGGACATTTTCTTAATCAAAATTCAACGCTGATTCTAAAAAACTCAACCTCATGTCGCTAGCTTATCTGTGAGCTGAGTTACGAAAAATCGATATGACTACACCCTTCGAAATCAGATGCCAAGAATCAAAGGTCCTTCAAAATGTAGTTTTTCAACTTTGCAGGACATTTTCTTGATCAAAATTCAACGCTGATTCTAAAAAACTCAACCTCATGTCGCTAGCTTATCTGTGAGCTGAGTTACAAAAAATCGATATGACTACACCCTTCGAAATCAGATGCCAAGAATCAAAGGTTCTTCAAAATGTAGTTTTTCAATTCTGCAGGACATTTTCTTGATCAAAATTCAACGCTGATTCTAAAAAACTCAACCTCATGTCGCTAGCTCATCTGTGAGCTGAGTTACGAAAAATCGATATGACTACACCCTTCGAAATCAGATGCCAAGAATCAAAGGTCCTTCAAAATGTAGTTTTTCAACTTTGCAGGACATTTCCTCGATCAAAATTCAACGTTGATTCCAAAAAACTCAACCTCATGTCGCTAGCTTATCTGTGAGCTGAGTTACAAAAAATCGATATGACTACACCCTTCGAAATCAGATGCCAAGAATCAAAGGTCCTTCAAAATGTAGTTTTTCAAATTTGCAGGACATTTTCTTCATCAAAATTCAACGCTGATTCTAAAAAACTCAACCTCATGTCGCTAGCTTATCTGTGAGCTGAGTTACAAAAAATCGATATGACTACACCCTTCGAAATCAGATGCCAAGAATCAAAGGTCCTTCAAAATGTAGTTTTTCAAATTTGCAGGACATTTTCTTGATCAAAATTCAACGCTGATTCCAAAAAACTCAACCTCATGTCGCTAGCTTATCTGTGAGCTGAGTTACGAAAAATCGATATGACTACACCCTTCGAAATCAGATGCCAAGAATCAAAGGTCCTTCAAAATGTAGTTTTTCAACTTTGCAGGACATTTTCTTGATCAAAATTCAACGCTGATTCCAAAAAACTCAACCTCATGTCGCTAGCTTATCTGTGAGCTGAGTTTCAAAAAATCGATATGACTACACCCTTCGAAATCAGATGCCAAGAATCAAAGGTCCTTCAAAATGTAGTTTTTCAACTTTGCAGGACATTTTCTTGATCAAAATTCAACGCTGATTCTAAAAAACTTAACCTCATGTCGCTAGCTTATCTGTGAGCTGAGTTACAAAAAATCGATATGACTACACCCTTCGAAATCAGATGCCAAGAATCAAAGGTCCTTCAAAATGTAGTTTTTCAACTTTGCAGGACATTTTCTCAATCAAAATTCAACGCTGATTCTAAAAAACTTAACCTCATGTCGCTAGCTTATCTGTGAGCTGAGTTACAAAAAATCGATATGACTACACCCTTTGAATTGAATGCCAAAAATCAAAGGTCCTTCAAAATGTAGTTTTTCAACTTTGCAGGACATTTTCTTGATCAAAATTCACCGCTGATTCCAAAAAACTCAACCTCATGTCGCTAGCTTATCTGTGAGCTGAGTTACAAAAAATCGATATGACTACACCCTTCGAAATCAGATGCCAAGAATCAAAGGTCCTTCAAAATGTAGTTTTTCAACTTTGCAGGACATTTTCTTGATCGAAATTCAACGCCGATTCTAAAAAAACTCAACCTCATGTCGCTAGCTTATCTGTGAGCTGAGTTACGAAAAATCGATATGACTACACCCTTCGAAATCAGATGCCAAGAATCAAAGGTCCTTCAAAATGTAGTTTTTCAAATTTGCAGGACATTTTCTTGATCAAAATTCAACGCCGATTCTAAAAAACTCAACCTCATGTCGCTAGCTTCTCTGTGAGCTGAGTTACGAAAAATCGATATGACTACACCCTTCGAAATCAGATGCCAAGAATCAAAGGTCCTTCAAAATGTAGTTTTTCAACTTTGCAGGACATTTTCTTGATCAAAATTCAACGCTGATTCTAAAAAACTCAACCTCATGTCGCTAGCTTATCTGTGAGCTGAGTTACGAAAAATCGATATGACTACACCCTTCGAAATCAGATGCCAAGAATCAAAGGTCCTTCAAAATGTAGTTTTTCATCTTTGCAGGACATTTTCTTGATCAAAATTCAACGCTGATTCCAAAAAACTTAACCTCATGTCGCTAGCTTATCTGTGAGCTGAGTTTCAAAAAATCGATATGACTACACCCTTCGAAATCAGATGCCAAGAATCAAAGGTTCTTCAAAATGTAGTTTTTCAACTTTGCAGGACATTTTCTTGATCAAAATTCAACGCTGATTCCAAAAAACTCAACCTCATGTCGCTAGCTTATCTGTGAGCTGAGTTACAAAAAATCGATATGACTACACCCTTCGAAATCAGATGCCAAGAATCAAACTTTATTCTGATCCTGTAACATTCCCTGATCACTACCAATCATAACCTGAACAACTTTTTCCGGACCCAAAATCGAAAAAATCCATGGGCTATAGCCTTATGTGATTTTTGGGGTCAAAAATTTTGTGTCTCCAAATCTCTCGTTACCTATCCAATATCATTTCTAAAGTGTTGGAGAACAACGGAATCATAAATTGAAGGCCCTCATGATCAGTTTGTTCAAGTTACAAAATGCGAATGTTGCCTAGGGGTATCTCCTTTTCAAGAGCTGTAACACCAGAACAAAGGCTCAGAATCACGTCAGAGTAACTTTATTCTGATTCTCAAACGTTTCTGAATCGATATCAATCATAACCTGAACAACTTTTTCCGGACCCAAAATCGAAAAAATCCATGGGCCTTATGTGATTTTTGGGGTCAAAAATTTTGTGTCTCCAAATCTCTCGGAACCTATCCAATATCATTTCTAAAGTGTTGGAGAACAACGGAATCATAAATTGAAGGCCCTCATGATCAGTTTGTTCAAGTTACAAAATGCGACTGTTGCCTAGGGGTATCTCCTTTTCAAGAGCTGTAACACCAGAACAAAGGCTCAGAATCATGTCAGAGTAACTTTATTCTGATCCTGTAACATTCCCTGATCACTACCAATCATAACCTGAACAACTTTTTCCGGACCCAAAATCGAAAAAATCCATGGGCTATAGCCTTATGTGATTTTTGGGGTCAAAAATTTTGTGTCTCCAAATCTCTCTGAACCTATCCAATATCATTTCTAAAGTGTTGGAGAACAACGGAATCATAAATTGAAGTCCCTCTCGATCAGTTTGTTCAAGTTACAAAATGCGACTGTTGCCTAGGGGTATCTCCTTTTCAAGAGCTGTAACACCAGAACAAAGGCTCAGAATATCGTCAGAGTAACTTTATTCTGATTCTCAAACGTTTCTGAATCACTACCAATCATAACCTGAACAACTTTTTCCGGACCCAAAGTCGAAAAAATCCATGGGCCTTATGTGATTTTTGGGGTCAAAAATTTTGTGTCTCCAAATCTCTCGGAACCTATCCAATATCATTTCTAAAGTGTTGGAGAACAACGGAATCATAAATTGAAGGCCCTCTCGATCAGTTTGTTCAAGTTACAAAATGCGACTGTTGCCTAGGGGTATCTGCTTTTCAAGAGCTGTAACACCAGAACAAAGGCTCAGAATCACGCCAGAGTAACTTTATTCTGATTCTCAAACGTTTCTGAATCGATATCAATCATAACCTGAACAACTTTTTCCGGACCCAAAATCGAAAAAATCCATGGGCTATAGCCTTATGTGATTTTTGGGGTCAAAAATTTTGTGTCTCCAAATCTCTCGGAACCTATCCAATATCATTTCTAAAGTGTTGGAGAACAACGGAATCATAAATTGAAGGCCCTCTCGATCAGTTTGTTCAAGTTACAAAATGCGACTGTTGCCTAGGGGTATCTCCTTTTCAAGAGCTGTAACACCAGAACAAAGGCTCAGAATCACGTCAGAGTAACTTTATTCTGATTCTCAAACGTTTCTGAATCGATATCAATCATAACCTGAACAACTTTTTCCGGACCCAAAATCGAAAAAATCCATGGGCCTTATGTGATTTTTGGGGTCAAAAATTTTGTGTCTCCAAATCTCTCGGAACCTATCCAATATCATTTCTAAAGTGTTGGAGAACAACGGAATCATAAATTGAAGGCCCTCTCGATCAGTTTGTTCAAGTTACAAAATGCGACTGTTGCCTAGGGGTATCTCCTTTTCAAGAGCTGTAACACCAGAACAAAGGCTCAGAATCACGTCAGAGTAACTTTATTCTGATTCTCAAACGTTTCTGAATCGATATCAATCATAACCTGAACAACTTTTTCCGGACCCAAAATCGAAAAAATCCATGGGCCTTATGTGATTTTTGGGGTCAAAAATTTTGTGTCTCCAAATCTCTCGGAACCTATCCAATATCATTTCTAAAGTGTTGGAGAACAACGGAATCATAAATTGAAGGCCCTCTCGATCAGTTTGTTCAAGTTACAAAATGCGACTGTTGCCTAGGGGTATCTCCTTTTCAAGAGCTGTAACACCAGAACAAAGGCTCAGAATCACGTCAGAGTAACTTTATTCTGATTCTCAAACGTTTCTGAATCGATATCAATCATAACCTGAACAACTTTTTCCGGACCCAAAATCGAAAAAATCCATGGACTATAGCCTTATGTGATTTTTGGGGTCAAAAATTTTGTGTCTCCAAATCTCTCGGAACCTATCCAATATCATTTCTAAAGTGTTGGAGAACAACGGAATCATAAATTGAAGTCCCTCTCGATCAGTTTGTTCAAGTTACAAAATGCGACTGTTGCCTAGGGGTATCTCCTTTTCAAGAGCTGTAACACCAGAACAAAGGCTCAGAATCACGTCAGAGTAACTTTATTCTGATTCTCAAACGTTTCTGAATCGATATCAATCATAACCTGAACAACTTTTTCCGGACCCAAAATCGAAAAAATCCATGGGCTATAGCCTTATGTGATTTTTGGGGTCAAAAATTTTGTGTTTCCAAATCTCTCGGAACCTATCCAATATCATTTCTAAAGTGTTGGAGAACAACGGAATCATAAATTGAAGTCCCTCTCGATCAGTTTGTTCAAGTTACAAAATGCGACTGTTGCCTAGAGGTATCTCCTTTTCCAGAGCTGTAACACCAGAACAAAGGCTCAGAATCACGTCAGAGTAACTTTATTCTGATTCTCAAACGTTTCTGAATCGATATCAATCATAACCTGAACAACTTTTTCCGGACCCAAAATCGAAAAAATCCATGGGCTATAGCCTTATGTGATTTTTGGGGTCAAAAATTTTGTGTCTCCAAATCTCTCGGAACCTATCCAATATCATTTCTAAAGTGTTGGAGAACAACGGAATCATAAATTGAAGGCCCTCTCGATCAGTTTGTTCAAGTTACAAAATGCGACTGTTGCCTAGGGGTATCTCCTTTTCAAGAGCTGTAACACCAGAACAAAGGCTCAGAATCACGTCAGAGTAACTTTATTCTGATTCTCAAACGTTTCTGAATCGATATCAATCATAACCTGAACAACTTTTTCCGGACCCAAAATCGAAAAAATCCATGGGCCTTATGTGATTTTTGGGGTCAAAAATTTTGTGTCTCCAAATCTCTCGGAACCTATCCAATATCATTTCTAAAGTGTTGGAGAACAACGGAATCATAAATTGAAGGCCCTCTCGATCAGTTTGTTCAAGTTACAAAATGCGACTGTTGCCTAGGGGTATCTCCTTTTCAAGAGCTGTAACACCAGAACAAAGGCTCAGAATATCGTCAGAGTAACTTTATTCTGATCCTGTAACATTCCCTGATCACTACCAATCATAACCTGAACAACTTTTTCCGGACCCAAAATCGAAAAAATCCATGGGCTATAGCCTTATGTGATTTTTGGGGTCAAAAATTTTGTGTCTCCAAATCTCTCGGAACCTATCCAATATCATTTCTAAAGTGTTGGAGAACAACGGAATCATAAATTGAAGGCCCTCTCGATCAGTTTGTTCAAGTTACAAAATGCGACTGTTGCCTAGGGGTATCTCCTTTTCAAGAGCTGTAACACCAGAACAAAGGCTCAGAATCACGTCAGAGTAACTTTATTCTGATTCTCAAACGTTTCTGAATCGATATCAATCATAACCTGAACAACTTTTTCCGGACCCAAAATCGAAAAAATCCATGGGCCTTATGTGATTTTTGGGGTCAAAAATTTTGTTTCTCCAAATCTCTCGGAACCTATCCAATATCATTTCTGAAGTGTTGGAGAACAACGGAATCATAAATTGAAGACCCTCTCAATCTGTTTCTTCAAGTTACAAAATGCGACTGTTGCCTAGGGGTATCTCCTTTTCCAGAGCTGTAACACCAGAACAAAGGCTCAGAATCACGTCAGAGTAACTTTATTCTGATTCTCAAACGTTTCTGAATCGATATCAATCATAACCTGAACAACTTTTTCCGGACCCAAAATCGAAAAAATCCATGGGCCTTATGTGATTTTTGGGGTCAAAAATTTTGTGTCTCCAAATCTCTCGGAACCTATCCAATATCATTTCTAAAGTGTTGGAGAACAACGGAATCATAAATTGAAGGCCCTCTCGATCAGTTTGTTCAAGTTACAAAATGCGACTGTTGCCTAGGGGTATCTCCTTTTCAAGAGCTGTAACACCAGAACAAAGGCTCAGAATCACGTCAGAGTAACTTTATTCTGATTCTCAAACGTTTCTGAATCGATATCAATCATAACCTGAACAACTTTTTCCGGACCCAAAATCGAAAAAATCCATGGACTATAGCCTTATGTGATTTTTGGGGTCAAAAATTTTGTGTCTCCAAATCTCTCGGAACCTATCCAATATCATTTCTAAAGTGTTGGAGAACAACGGAATCATAAATTGAACGCCCTCTCGATCAGTTTGTTCAAGTTACAAAATGCGACTGTTGCCTAGGGGTATCTCCTTTTCAAGAGCTGTAACACCAGAACAAAGGCTCAGAATCACGTCAGAGTAACTTTATTCTGATTCTCAAACGTTTCTGAATCGATATCAATCATAACCTGAACAACTTTTTCCGGACCCAAAATCGAAAAAATCCATGGGCCTTATGTGATTTTTGGGGTCAAAAATTTTGTGTCTCCAAATCTCTCGGAACCTATCCAATATCATTTCTAAAGTGTTGGAGAACAACGGAATCATAAATTGAAGGCCCTCTCGATCAGTTTGTTCAAGTTACAAAATGCGACTGTTGCCTAGGGGTATCTCCTTTTCAAGAGCTGTAACACCAGAACAAAGGCTCAGAATCACGCCAGAGTAACTTTATTCTGATCCTGTAACATTTCCTGATCACTACCAATCATAACCTGAACAACTTTTTCCGGACCCAAAATCGAAAAAATCCATGGGCTATAGCCTTATGTGATTTTTGGGGTCAAAAATTTTGTGTCTCCAAATCTCTCGGAACCTATCCAATATCATTTCTAAGGTGTTGGAGAACAACGGAATCATAAATTGAAGGCCCTCTCGATCAGTTTGTTCAAGTTACAAAATGCGACTGTTGCCTAGGGGTATCTCCTTTTCAAGAGCTGTAACACCAGAACAAAGGCTCAGAATCACGTCAGAGTAACTTTATTCTGATCCCGTAACATTCCCTGATCACTACCAATCATAACCTGAACAACTTTTTCCGGACCCAAAATCGAAAAAATCCATGGGCTATAGCCTTATGTGATTTTTGGGGTCAAAAATTTTGTGTCTCCAAATCTCTCGGAACCTATCCTATATCATTTCTAAAGTGTTGGAGAACAACGGAATCATAAATTGAAGTCCCTCTCGATCAGTTTGTTCAAGTTACAAAATGCGACTGTTGCCTAGGGGTATCTCCTTTTCAAGAGCTGTAACACCAGAACAAAGGCTCAGAATCACGTCAGAGTAACTTTATTCTGATTCTCAAACGTTTCTGAATCGATATCAATCATAACCTGAACAACTTTTTCCGGACCCAAAATCGAAAAAATCCATGGGCTATAGCCTTATGTGATTTTTGGGGTCAAAAATTTTGTGTTTCCAAATCTCTCGGAACCTATCCAATATCATTTCTAAAGTGTTGGAGAACAACGGAATCATAAATTGAAGTCCCTCTCGATCAGTTTGTTCAAGTTACAAAATGCGACTGTTGCCTAGAGGTATCTCCTTTTCCAGAGCTGTAACACCAGAACAAAGGCTCAGAATCACGTCAGAGTAACTTTATTCTGATCCTGTAACATTCCCTGATCACTACCAATCATAACCTGAACAACTTTTTCCGGTCCCAAAATCGAAAAAATCCATGGGCTATAGCCTTATGTGATTTTTGGGGTCAAAAATTTTGTGTCTCCAAATCTCTCGGAACCTATCCAATATCATTTCTAAAGTGTTGGAGAACAACGGAATCATAAATTGAAGGCCCTCTCGATCAGTTTGTTCAAGTTACAAAATGCGACTGTTGCCTAGAGGTATCTCCTTTTCCAGAGCTGTAACACCAGAACAAAGGCTCAGAATCACGTCAGAGTAACTTTATTCTGATTCTCAAACGTTTCTGAATCGATATCAATCATAACCTGAACAACTTTTTCCGGACCCAAAATCGAAAAAATCCATGGGCTATAGCCTTATGTGATTTTTGGGGTCAAAAATTTTGTGTCTCCAAATCTCTCGGAACCTATCCTATATCATTTCTAAAGTGTTGGAGAACAACGGAATCATAAATTGAAGTCCCTCTCGATCAGTTTGTTCAAGTTACAAAATGCGACTGTTGCCTAGGGGTATCTCCTTTTCAAGAGCTGTAACACCAGAACAAAGGCTCAGAATCACGTCAGAGTAACTTTATTCTGATTCTCAAACGTTTCTGAATCGATATCAATCATAACCTGAACAACTTTTTCCGGACCCAAAATCGAAAAAATCCATGGGCTATAGCCTTATGTGATTTTTGGGGTCAAAAATTTTGTGTCTCCAAATCTCTCGGAACCTATCCTATATCATTTCTAAAGTGTTGGAGAACAACGGAATCATAAATTGAAGTCCCTCTCGATCAGTTTGTTCAAGTTACAAAATGCGACTGTTGCCTAGGGGTATCTCCTTTTCAAGAGCTGTAACACCAGAACAAAGGCTCAGAATCACGTCAGAGTAACTTTATTCTGATTCTCAAACGTTTCTGAATCGATATCAATCATAACCTGAACAACTTTTTCCGGACCCAAAATCGAAAAAATCCATGGGCTATAGCCTTATGTGATTTTTGGGGTCAAAAATTTTGTGTTTCCAAATCTCTCGGAACCTATCCAATATCATTTCTAAAGTGTTGGAGAACAACGGAATCATAAATTGAAGTCCCTCTCGATCAGTTTGTTCAAGTTACAAAATGCGACTGTTGCCTAGGGGTATCTCCTTTTCAAGAGCTGTAACACCAGAACAAAGGCTCAGAATCACGTCAGAGTAACTTTATTCTGATTCTCAAACGTTTCTGAATCGATATCAATCATAACCTGAACAACTTTTTCCGGACCCAAAATCGAAAAAATCCATGGGCCTTATGTGATTTTTGGGGTCAAAAATTTTGTGTCTCCAAATCTCTCGGAACCTATCCAATATCATTTCTAAAGTGTTGGAGAACAACGGAATCATAAATTGAAGGCCCTCTCGATCAGTTTGTTCAAGTTACAAAATGCGACTGTTGCCTAGGGGTATCTCCTTTTCAAGAGCTGTAACACCAGAACAAAGGCTCAGAATCACGTCAGAGTAACTTTATTCTGATTCTCAAACGTTTCTGAATCGATATCAATCATAACCTGAACAACTTTTTCCGGACCCAAAATCGAAAAAATCCATGGGCCTTATGTGATTTTTGGGGTCAAAAATTTTGTGTCTCCAAATCTCTCGGAACCTATCCAATATCATTTCTAAAGTGTTGGAGAACAACGGAATCATAAATTGAAGGCCCTCTCGATCAGTTTGTTCAAGTTACAAAATGCGACTGTTGCCTAGGGGTATCTCCTTTTCAAGAGCTGTAACACCAGAACAAAGGCTCAGAATATCGTCAGAGTAACTTTATTCTGATCCTGTAACATTCCCTGATCACTACCAATCATAACCTGAACAACTTTTTCCGGACCCAAAATCGAAAAAATCCATGGGCTATAGCCTTATGTGATTTTTGGGGTCAAAAATTTTGTGTCTCCAAATCTCTCGGAACCTATCCAATATCATTTCTAAAGTGTTGGAGAACAACGGAATCATAAATTGAACGCCCTCTCGATCAGTTTGTTCAAGTTACAAAATGCGACTGTTGCCTAGGGGTATCTCCTTTTCAAGAGCTGTAACACCAGAACAAAGGCTCAGAATCACGTCAGAGTAACTTTATTCTGATTCTCAAACGTTTCTGAATCGATATCAATCATAACCTGAACAACTTTTTCCGGACCCAAAATCGAAAAAATCCATGGGCTATAGCCTTATGTGATTTTTGGGGTCAAAAATTTTGTGTCTCCAAATCTCTCGGAACCTATCCTATATCATTTCTAAAGTGTTGGAGAACAACGGAATCATAAATTGAAGTCCCTCTCGATCAGTTTGTTCAAGTTACAAAATGCGACTGTTGCCTAGGGGTATCTCCTTTTCAAGAGCTGTAACACCAGAACAAAGGCTCAGAATCACGTCAGAGTAACTTTATTCTGATTCTCAAACGTTTCTGAATCGATATCAATCATAACCTGAACAACTTTTTCCGGACCCAAAATCGAAAAAATCCATGGGCTATAGCCTTATGTGATTTTTGGGGTCAAAAATTTTGTGTTTCCAAATCTCTCGGAACCTATCCAATATCATTTCTAAAGTGTTGGAGAACAACGGAATCATAAATTGAAGTCCCTCTCGATCAGTTTGTTCAAGTTACAAAATGCGACTGTTGCCTAGGGGTATCTCCTTTTCAAGAGCTGTAACACCAGAACAAAGGCTCAGAATCACGTCAGAGTAACTTTATTCTGATTCTCAAACGTTTCTGAATCGATATCAATCATAACCTGAACAACTTTTTCCGGACCCAAAATCGAAAAAATCCATGGGCCTTATGTGATTTTTGGGGTCAAAAATTTTGTGTCTCCAAATCTCTCGGAACCTATCCAATATCATTTCTAAAGTGTTGGAGAACAACGGAATCATAAATTGAAGGCCCTCTCGATCAGTTTGTTCAAGTTACAAAATGCGACTGTTGCCTAGGGGTATCTCCTTTTCAAGAGCTGTAACACCAGAACAAAGGCTCAGAATCACGTCAGAGTAACTTTATTCTGATTCTCAAACGTTTCTGAATCGATATCAATCATAACCTGAACAACTTTTTCCGGACCCAAAATCGAAAAAATCCATGGGCCTTATGTGATTTTTGGGGTCAAAAATTTTGTGTCTCCAAATCTCTCGGAACCTATCCAATATCATTTCTAAAGTGTTGGAGAACAACGGAATCATAAATTGAAGGCCCTCTCGATCAGTTTGTTCAAGTTACAAAATGCGACTGTTGCCTAGGGGTATCTCCTTTTCAAGAGCTGTAACACCAGAACAAAGGCTCAGAATATCGTCAGAGTAACTTTATTCTGATCCTGTAACATTCCCTGATCACTACCAATCATAACCTGAACAACTTTTTCCGGACCCAAAATCGAAAAAATCCATGGGCTATAGCCTTATGTGATTTTTGGGGTCAAAAATTTTGTGTCTCCAAATCTCTCGGAACCTATCCAATATCATTTCTAAAGTGTTGGAGAACAACGGAATCATAAATTGAACGCCCTCTCGATCAGTTTGTTCAAGTTACAAAATGCGACTGTTGCCTAGGGGTATCTCCTTTTCAAGAGCTGTAACACCAGAACAAAGGCTCAGAATCACGTCAGAGTAACTTTATTCTGATTCTCAAACGTTTCTGAATCGATATCAATCATAACCTGAACAACTTTTTCCGGACCCAAAATCGAAAAAATCCATGGGCCTTATGTGATTTTTGGGGTCAAAAATTTTGTGTCTCCAAATCTCTCGGAACCTATCCAATATCATTTCTAAAGTGTTGGAGAACAACGGAATCATAAATTGAAGGCCCTCTCGATCAGTTTGTTCAAGTTACAAAATGCGACTGTTGCCTAGGGGTATCTCCTTTTCAAGAGCTGTAACACCAGAACAAAGGCTCAGAATCACGCCAGAGTAACTTTATTCTGATCCTGTAACATTTCCTGATCACTACCAATCATAACCTGAACAACTTTTTCCGGACCCAAAATCGAAAAAATCCATGGGCTATAGCCTTATGTGATTTTTGGGGTCAAAAATTTTGTGTCTCCAAATCTCTCGGAACCTATCCAATATCATTTCTAAGGTGTTGGAGAACAACGGAATCATAAATTGAAGGCCCTCTCGATCAGTTTGTTCAAGTTACAAAATGCGACTGTTGCCTAGGGGTATCTCCTTTTCAAGAGCTGTAACACCAGAACAAAGGCTCAGAATCACGTCAGAGTAACTTTATTCTGATCCCGTAACATTCCCTGATCACTACCAATCATAACCTGAACAACTTTTTCCGGACCCAAAATCGAAAAAATCCATGGGCTATAGCCTTATGTGATTTTTGGGGTCAAAAATTTTGTGTCTCCAAATCTCTCGGAACCTATCCTATATCATTTCTAAAGTGTTGGAGAACAACGGAATCATAAATTGAAGTCCCTCTCGATCAGTTTGTTCAAGTTACAAAATGCGACTGTTGCCTAGGGGTATCTCCTTTTCAAGAGCTGTAACACCAGAACAAAGGCTCAGAATCACGTCAGAGTAACTTTATTCTGATTCTCAAACGTTTCTGAATCGATATCAATCATAACCTGAACAACTTTTTCCGGACCCAAAATCGAAAAAATCCATGGGCTATAGCCTTATGTGATTTTTGGGGTCAAAAATTTTGTGTTTCCAAATCTCTCGGAACCTATCCAATATCATTTCTAAAGTGTTGGAGAACAACGGAATCATAAATTGAAGTCCCTCTCGATCAGTTTGTTCAAGTTACAAAATGCGACTGTTGCCTAGAGGTATCTCCTTTTCCAGAGCTGTAACACCAGAACAAAGGCTCAGAATCACGTCAGAGTAACTTTATTCTGATCCTGTAACATTCCCTGATCACTACCAATCATAACCTGAACAACTTTTTCCGGTCCCAAAATCGAAAAAATCCATGGGCTATAGCCTTATGTGATTTTTGGGGTCAAAAATTTTGTGTCTCCAAATCTCTCGGAACCTATCCAATATCATTTCTAAAGTGTTGGAGAACAACGGAATCATAAATTGAAGGCCCTCTCGATCAGTTTGTTCAAGTTACAAAATGCGACTGTTGCCTAGGGGTATCTCCTTTTCAAGAGCTGTAACACCAGAACAAAGGCTCAGAATCACGTCAGAGTAACTTTATTCTGATTCTCAAACGTTTCTGAATCGATATCAATCATAACCTGAACAACTTTTTCCGGACCCAAAATCGAAAAAATCCATGGGCCTTATGTGATTTTTGGGGTCAAAAATTTTGTGTCTCCAAATCTCTCGGAACCTATCCAATATCATTTCTAAAGTGTTGGAGAACAACGGAATCATAAATTGAAGGCCCTCTCGATCAGTTTGTTCAAGTTACAAAATGCGACTGTTGCCTAGGGGTATCTCCTTTTCAAGAGCTGTAACACCAGAACAAAGGCTCAGAATATCGTCAGAGTAACTTTATTCTGATCCTGTAACATTCCCTGATCACTACCAATCATAACCTGAACAACTTTTTCCGGACCCAAAATCGAAAAAATCCATGGGCTATAGCCTTATGTGATTTTTGGGGTCAAAAATTTTGTGTCTCCAAATCTCTCGGAACCTATCCAATATCATTTCTAAAGTGTTGGAGAACAACGGAATCATAAATTGAACGCCC
>CAXBUI010000268.1:0-64723 GCA_963978915.1 Caenorhabditis parvicauda | reverse complement strand
TGTAAAAATACATTTCCTAATAGTTTTATTACACTTTTTAGACATTTTGACTACATTCTCAACGATTTTTTTCCACTTTTTAGAAAATTTGACTACTGTAACTCAACTCACAGGGAAGCTGGCAAATCATGGTAACCTGTTTTGGATTCAGCATGAAATTTCAGTCAAGAGTAGTTTTGAAAATATGTAAAAATACATTTCTTAACAATTTTTTTCACTTTTTAGACAATTTGACTACTGTAACTCAACTCACAGAAAAGCTGGCAAAATATGGTGACCTGTTTTGGATTCAGCATGAAATTTCAGTCAAGAAGAAGTTTTGAAAAACGATAAAACTACATTTTGAAAATTTTCGATTTTTCATGGTTTTGATGAGACAACCACTCACAAATTTTTGGTCGACCTTGCCCTCGACCGACCTTTTTCCACATTGATATTATCACATAAGTACTCTACTGTAACTCAACTCAGAGGGAAACTGGCAAATCACGGTGACCTGTTTTGGATTCAGCATGAAATTTCAGTCAAGAAGAAGTTTTGAAAAACGAAAAAACTACATTTTGAAAAATTTCGATTTTTCATGGTTTTGATGAGACAACCACTCACAAATTTTTGGTCGACCTTGCCCTCGACCGACCTTTTTCCACATTGATATTATCACATAAGTACTGTAACTCAACTCACAGGTGAGCTAACGACATGCGGTAAGTGCGTTCGATTCAGCGTGAAATTTTAATTAAGATGTCACATATATCGCTAGAAGCATGGCCGTTTTCAAACGCGCTCTAATCTCAATTTTGCAGAATGAGTACGGTAACTCTCACAACGAACAGTTAGATTTTTGTGGATTTACATATTATTCTTACTTTCAGTCCATTGAAATTGAAGGCGCATTACTTAAATCGTTCTTGTATTTCGAGGCGAATTTAAGTTCCCGATTTACGGAGGCCAGATTTTTTAACAGGTAGAGGAAGCTATGTGGATGTAGTTTTAAAAATATGTAAAAATACATTTCCTAATAGTTTTATTACACTTTTTAGACATTTTGACTACTGTAACTCAACTCACAGATGAGCTAGCGACATGAAGTTGAGTGTTTTGGAATCAGCTTGAAATTTTAATTAGGATGTAATTTTGAAACTCTGTAAAAATACATTTCTCAACGATTTTTTTCCACTTTTTAGAAAATTTGACTACTGTAACTCAACTCACAGGGAAGCTGGCAAATCATGGTAACCTGTTTTGGATTCAGCATGAAATTTCAGTCAAAGAGTAGTTTTGAAAATATGTAAAAATACATTTCTTAACAATTTTTTTCACTTTTTAGACAATTTGACTACTGTAACTCAACTCACAGAAAAGCTGGCAAAATATGGTGACCTGTTTTGGATTAAGCATGAAATTTCAGTCAAGAAGAAGTTTTGAAAAACGAAAAAACTACATTTTGAAAATTTTGATTTTTCATGGTTTTGATGAGACAACCACTCACAAATTTTTGGTCGACCTTGCCCTCGACCGACCTTTTTCCACATTGATATTATCACATAAGTACTGTAACTCAACTCACAGGTGAGCTAACGACATGCGGTAAAGTGCGTTCGATTCAGCGTGAAATTTTAATTAAGATGTAGTTTTAAAAATATATAAAAATACATTTCCTAAAAGTTTTATTACACTTTTTAGACATTTTGACTACTGTAACTCAACTCACAGATGAGCTAGCGACATGAAGTTGAGTGTTTTGGAATCAGCTTGAAATTTTAATTAGGATGTAATTTTGAAACTCTGTAAAAATACATTTCTCAACGATTTTTTTCCACTTTTTAGAAAATTTGACTACTGTAACTCAACTCACAGGGAAGCTGGCAAATCATGGTAACCTGTTTTGGATTCAGCATGAAATTTCAGTCAAAGAGTAGTTTTGAAAATATGTAAAAACACATTTCTTAACAACTTTTTTCACTTTTTAGACAATTTGACTACTGTAACTCAACTCACAGAAAAGCTGGCAAAATATGGTGACCTGTTTTGGATTCAGCATGAAATTTCAGTCAAGAAGAAGTTTTGAAAAACGATAAAACTACATTTTGAAAATTTTCGATTTTTCATGGTTTTGATGAGACAACCACTCACAAATTTTTGGTCGACCTTGCCCTCGACCGACCTTTTTCCACATTGATATTATCACATAAGTACTGTAACTCAACTCACAGGTGAGCTAACGGCATGCGGTAAAGTGCGTTCGATTCAGCGTGAAATTTTAATTAAGATGTAGTTTTAAAAATATGTAAAAATACATTTCCTAATAGTTTTATTTCACTTTTTAGACATTTTGACTACTGTAACTCAACTCACAGATGAGCTAGCGACATGAAGTTGAGTGTTTTGGAATCAGCTTGAAATTTTAATTAGGATGTAGTTTTGAAACTCTGTAAAAATACATTTCTCAACAATTTTTTTCCACTTTTTAGAAAATTTGACTACTGTAACTCAACTCACAGGGAAGCTGGCAAATCATGGTAACCTGTTTTGGATTCAGCATGAAATTTCAGTCAAAGAGTAGTTTTGAAAATATGTAAAAATACATTTCTTAACAACTTTTTTCACTTTTTAGACAATTTGACTACTGTAACTCAACTCACAGAAAAGCTGGCAAAATATGGTGACCTGTTTTGGATTCAGCATGAAATTTCAGTCAAGAAGAAGTTTTGAAAAACGATAAAACTACATTTTGAAAATTTTCGATTTTTCATGGTTTTGATGAGACAACCACTCACAAATTTTTGGTCGACCTTGCCCTCGACCGACCTTTTTCCACATTGATATTATCACATAAGTACTGTAACTCAACTCACAGGTGAGCTAACGACATGCGGTAAAGTGCGTTCGATTCAGCGTGAAAATTTAATTAAGATGTAGTTTTAAAAATATGTAAAAATACATTTCCTAATAGTTTTATTACACTTTTTAGACATTTTGACTACTGTAACTCAACTCACAGATGAGCTAGCGACATGAAGTTGAGTGTTTTGGAATCAGCTTGAAATTTTAATTAGGATGTGATTTTGAAACTCTGTAAAAATACATTTCTCAACGATTTTTTTCCACTTTTTAGAAAATTTGACTACTGTAACTCAACTCACAGGGAAGCTGGCAAATCATGGTAACCTGTTTTGGATTCAGCATGAAATTTCAGTCAAAGAGTAGTTTTGAAAATATGTAAAAACACATTTCTTAACAACTTTTTTCACTTTTTAGACAATTTGACTACTGTAACTCAACTCACAGAAAAGCTGGCAAAATATGGTGACCTGTTTTGGATTCAGCATGAAATTTCAGTCAAGAAGAAGTTTTGAAAAACGATAAAACTACATTTTGAAAATTTTCGATTTTTCATGGTTTTGATGAGACAACCACTCACAAATTTTTGGTCGACCTTGCCCTCGACCGACCTTTTTCCACATTGATATTATCACATAAGTACTGTAACTCAACTCACAGGTGAGCTAACGGCATGCGGTAAAGTGCGTTCGATTCAGCGTGGAATTTTAATTAAGATGTAGTTTTAAAAATATGTAAAAATACATTTCCTAATAGTTTTATTTCACTTTTTAGACATTTTGACTACTGTAACTCAACTCACAGATGAGCTAGCGACATGAAGTTGAGTGTTTTGGAATCAGCTTGAAATTTTAATTAGGATGTAGTTTTGAAACTCTGTAAAAATACATTTCTCAACAATTTTTTTCCACTTTTTAGAAAATTTGACTACTGTAACTCAACTCACAGGGAAGCTGGCAAATCATGGTAACCTGTTTTGGATTCAGCATGAAATTTCAGTCAAAGAGTAGTTTTGAAAATATGTAAAAATACATTTCTTAACAACTTTTTTCACTTTTTAGACAATTTGACTACTGTAACTCAACTCACAGAAAAGCTGGCAAAATATGGTGACCTGTTTTGGATTCAGCATGAAATTTCAGTCAAGAAGAAGTTTTGAAAAACGAAAAAACTACATTTTGAAAATTTTCGATTTTTCATGGTTTTGATGAGACAACCACTCACAAATTTTTGGTCGACCTTGCCCTCGACCGACCTTTTTCCACATTGATATTATCACATAAGTACTGTAACTCAACTCACAGGTGAGCTAACGACATGCGGTAAAGTGCGTTCGATTCAGCGTGAAATTTTAATTAAGATGTAGTTTTAAAAATATATAAAAATACATTTCCTAAAAGTTTTATTACACTTTTTAGACATTTTGACTACTGTAACTCAACTCACAGATGAGCTAGCAACATGAAGTTGAGTGTTTTGGAATCAGCTTGAAATTTTAATTAGGATGTAATTTTGAAACTCTGTAAAAATACATTTCTCAACGATTTTTTTCCACTTTTTAGAAAATTTGACTACTGTAACTCAACTCACAGGGAAGCTGGCAAATCATGGTAACCTGTTTTGGATTCAGCATGAAATTTCAGTCAAAGAGTAGTTTTGAAAATATGTAAAAACACATTTCTTAACAACTTTTTTCACTTTTTAGACAATTTGACTACTGTAACTCAACTCACAGAAAAGCTGGCAAAATATGGTGACCTGTTTTGGATTCAGCATGAAATTTCAGTCAAGAAGAAGTTTTGAAAAACGATAAAACTACATTTTGAAAATTTTCGATTTTTCATGGTTTTGATGAGACAACCACTCACAAATTTTTGGTCGACCTTGCCCTCGACCGACCTTTTTCCACATTGATATTATCACATAAGTACTGTAACTCAACTCACAGGTGAGCTAACGACATGCGGTAAAGTGCGTTCGATTCAGCGTGAAATTTTAATTAAGATGTAGTTTTAAAAATATGTAAAAAAAACATTTCCTAATAGTTTTATTTCACTTTTTAGACATTTTGACTACTGTAACTCAACTCACAGATGAGCTAGCGACATGAAGTTGAGTGTTTTGGAATCAGCTTGAAATTTTAATTAGGATGTAGTTTTGAAACTCTGTAAAAATACATTTCTCAACGATTTTTTTCCACTTTTTAGAAAATTTGACTACTGTAACTCAACTCACAGGGAAGCTGGCAAATCATGGTAACCTGTTTTGGATTCAGCATAAAATTTCAGTCAAAGAGTAGTTTTGAAAATATGTAAAAATACATTTCTTAACAACTTTTTTCACTTTTTAGACAATTTGACTACTGTAACTCAACTCACAGAAAAGCTGGCAAAATATGGTGACCTGTTTTGGATTCAGCATGAAATTTCAGTCAAGAAGAAGTTTTGAAAAACGATAAAACTACATTTTGAAAATTTTCGATTTTTCATGGTTTTGATGAGACAACCACTCACAAATTTTTGGTCGACCTTGCCCTCGACCGACCTTTTTCCACATTGATATTATCACATAAGTACTGTAACTCAACTCACAGGTGAGCTAACGACATGCGGTAAAGTGCGTTCGATTCAGCGTGAAATTTTAATTAAGATGTAGTTTTAAAAATATGTAAAAATACATTTCCTAATAGTTTTATTTCACTTTTTAGACATTTTGACTACTGTAACTCAACTCACAGATGAGCTAGCGACATGAAGTTGAGTGTTTTGGAATCAACTTGAAATTTTATTTGAGATGTAGTTTTGAAACTCTGTAAAAATACATTTCTCAACGATTTTTTTCCACTTTTTAGAAAATTTGACTACTGTAACTCAACTCACAGGGAAGCTGGCAAAGCATGGTAACCTGTTTTGGATTCAGCATGAAATTTCAGTCAAAGAGTAGTTTTGAAAATATGTAAAAATACATTTCTTAACAATTTTTTTCACTTTTTAGACAATTTGACTACTGTAACTCAACTCACAGAAAAGCTGGCAAAATATGGTGACCTGTTTTGGATTCAGCATGAAATTTCAGTCAAGAAGAAGTTTTGAAAAACGATAAAACTACATTTTGAAAATTTTCGATTTTTCATGGTTTTGATGAGACAACCACTCACAAATTTTTGGTCGACCTTGCCCTCGACCGACCTTTTTCCACATTGATATTATCACATAAGTACTGTAACTCAACTCACAGGTGAGCTAACGACATGCGGTAAAGTGCGTTCGATTCAGCGTGAAATTTTAATTAAGATGTAGTTTTAAAAATATGTAAAAAAAACATTTCCTAATAGTTTTATTTCACTTTTTAGACATTTTGACTACTGTAACTCAACTCACAGATGAGCTAGCGACATGAAGTTGAGTGTTTTGGAATCAGCTTGAAATTTTAATTAGGATGTAGTTTTGAAACTCTGTAAAAATACATTTCTCAACGATTTTTTTCCACTTTTTAGAAAATTTGACTACTGTAACTCAACTCACAGGGAAGCTGGCAAATCATGGTAACCTGTTTTGGATTCAGCATAAAATTTCAGTCAAAGAGTAGTTTTGAAAATATGTAAAAATACATTTCTTAACAACTTTTTTCACTTTTTAGACAATTTGACTACTGTAACTCAACTCACAGAAAAGCTGGCAAAATATGGTGACCTGTTTTGGATTCAGCATGAAATTTCAGTCAAGAAGAAGTTTTGAAAAACGATAAAACTACATTTTGAAAATTTTCGATTTTTCATGGTTTTGATGAGACAACCACTCACAAATTTTTGGTCGACCTTGCCCTCGACCGACCTTTTTCCACATTGATATTATCACATAAGTACTGTAACTCAACTCACAGGTGAGCTAACGACATGCGGTAAAGTGCGTTCGATTCAGCGTGAAATTTTAATTAAGATGTAGTTTTAAAAATATGTAAAAATACATTTCCTAATAGTTTTATTTCACTTTTTAGACATTTTGACTACTGTAACTCAACTCACAGATGAGCTAGCGACATGAAGTTGAGTGTTTTGGAATCAACTTGAAATTTTATTTGAGATGTAGTTTTGAAACTCTGTAAAAATACATTTCTCAACGATTTTTTTCCACTTTTTCAAAATTTTAGAAAATTTGACTACTGTAACTCAACTCACAGGGAAGCTGGCAAAGCATGGTAACCTGTTTTGGATTCAGCATGAAATTTCAGTCAAAGAGTAGTTTTGAAAATATGTAAAAATACATTTCTTAACAATTTTTTTCACTTTTTAGACAATTTGACTACTGTAACTCAACTCACAGAAAAGCTGGCAAAATATGGTGACCTGTTTTGGATTAAGCATGAAATTTCAGTCAAGAAGAAGTTTTGAAAAACGAAAAAACAACATTTTGAAAATTTTCGATTTTTCATGGTTTTGATGAGACAACCACTCACAAATTTTTGGTCGACCTTGCCCTCGACCGACCTTTTTCCACATTGATATTATCACATAAGTACTGTAACTCAACTCACAGGTGAGCTAACGACATGCGGTAAAGTGCGTTCGATTCAGCGTGAAATTTTAATAAGGATGTAGTTTTAAAAATATGTAAAAATACATTTCCTAATAGTTTTATTTCACTTTTTAGACATTTTGACTACTGTAACTCAACTCACAGATGAGCTAGCGACATGAAGTTGAGTGTTTTGGAATCAGCTTGAAATGTTAATTAGGATGTAGTTTTGAAACTCTGTAAAAATACATTTCTCAACGATTTTTTTCCACTTTTTAGAAAATTTGACTACTGTAACTCAACTCACAGGGAAGCTGGCAAATCATGGTAACCTGTTTTGGATTCAGCATGAAATTTCAGTCAAAGAGTAGTTTTGAAAATATGTAAAAATACATTTCTTAACAACTTTTTTCACTTTTTAGACAATTTGACTACTGTAACTCAACTCACAGAAAAGCTGGCAAAATATGGTGACCTGTTTTGGATTCAGCATGAAATTTCAGTCAAGAAGAAGTTTTGAAAAACGATAAAACTACATTTTGAAAATTTTCGATTTTTCATGGTTTTGATGAGACAACCACTCACAAATTTTTGGTCGACCTTGCCCTCGACCGACCTTTTTCCACATTGATATTATCACATAAGTACTGTAACTCAACTCACAGGTGAGCTAACGACATGCGGTAAAGTGCGTTCGATTCAGCGTGAAATTTTAATTAAGATGTAGTTTTAAAAATATGTAAAAAAAACATTTCCTAATAGTTTTATTTCACTTTTTAGACATTTTGACTACTGTAACTCAACTCACAGATGAGCTAGCGACATGAAGTTGAGTGTTTTGGAATCAGCTTGAAATTTTAATTAGGATGTAGTTTTGAAACTCTGTAAAAATACATTTCTCAACGATTTTTTTCCACTTTTTAGAAAATTTGACTACTGTAACTCAACTCACAGGGAAGCTGGCAAATCATGGTAACCTGTTTTGGATTCAGCATAAAATTTCAGTCAAAGAGTAGTTTTGAAAATATGTAAAAATACATTTCTTAACAACTTTTTTCACTTTTTAGACAATTTGACTACTGTAACTCAACTCACAGAAAAGCTGGCAAAATATGGTGACCTGTTTTGGATTCAGCATGAAATTTCAGTCAAGAAGAAGTTTTGAAAAACGATAAAACTACATTTTGAAAATTTTCGATTTTTCATGGTTTTGATGAGACAACCACTCACAAATTTTTGGTCGACCTTGCCCTCGACCGACCTTTTTCCACATTGATATTATCACATAAGTACTGTAACTCAACTCACAGGTGAGCTAACGACATGCGGTAAAGTGCGTTCGATTCAGCGTGAAATTTTAATTAAGATGTAGTTTTAAAAATATGTAAAAATACATTTCCTAATAGTTTTATTTCACTTTTTAGACATTTTGACTACTGTAACTCAACTCACAGATGAGCTAGCGACATGAAGTTGAGTGTTTTGGAATCAACTTGAAATTTTATTTGAGATGTAGTTTTGAAACTCTGTAAAAATACATTTCTCAACGATTTTTTTCCACTTTTTAGAAAATTTGACTACTGTAACTCAACTCACAGGGAAGCTGGCAAAGCATGGTAACCTGTTTTGGATTCAGCATGAAATTTCAGTCAAAGAGTAGTTTTGAAAATATGTAAAAATACATTTCTTAACAATTTTTTTCACTTTTTAGACAATTTGACTACTGTAACTCAACTCACAGAAAAGCTGGCAAAATATGGTGACCTGTTTTGGATTAAGCATGAAATTTCAGTCAAGAAGAAGTTTTGAAAAACGAAAAAACAACATTTTGAAAATTTTCGATTTTTCATGGTTTTGATGAGACAACCACTCACAAATTTTTGGTCGACCTTGCCCTCGACCGACCTTTTTCCACATTGATATTATCACATAAGTACTGTAACTCAACTCACAGGTGAGCTAACGACATGCGGTAAAGTGCGTTCGATTCAGCGTGAAATTTTAATAAGGATGTAGTTTTAAAAATATGTAAAAATACATTTCCTAATAGTTTTATTTCACTTTTTAGACATTTTGACTACTGTAACTCAACTCACAGATGAGCTAGCGACATGAAGTTGAGTGTTTTGGAATCAGCTTGAAATGTTAATTAGGATGTAGTTTTGAAACTCTGTAAAAATACATTTCTCAACGATTTTTTTCCACTTTTTAGAAAATTTGACTACTGTAACTCAACTCACAGGGAAGCTGGCAAATCATGGTAACCTGTTTTGGATTCAGCATGAAATTTCAGTCAAAGAGTAGTTTTGAAAATATGTAAAAATACATTTCTTAACAACTTTTTTCACTTTTTAGACAATTTGACTACTGTAACTCAACTCACAGAAAAGCTGGCAAAATATGGTGACCTGTTTTGGATTCAGCATGAAATTTCAGTCAAGAAGAAGTTTTGAAAAACGATAAAACTACATTTTGAAAATTTTCGATTTTTCATGGTTTTGATGAGACAACCACTCACAAATTTTTGGTCGACCTTGCCCTCGACCGACCTTTTTCCACATTGATATTATCACATAAGTACTGTAACTCAACTCACAGGTGAGCTAACGACATGCGGTAAAGTGCGTTCGATTCAGCGTGAAATTTTAATTAAGATGTAGTTTTAAAAATATGTAAAAATACATTTCCTAATAGTTTTATTTCACTTTTTAGACATTTTGACTACTGTAACTCAACTCACAGATGAGCTAGCGACATGAAGTTGAGTGTTTTGGAATCAGCTTGAAATGTTAATTAGGATGTAGTTTTGAAACTCTGTAAAAATACATTTCTCAACGATTTTTTTCCACTTTTTAGAAAATTTGACTACTGTAACTCAACTCACAGGGAAGCTGGCAAATCATGGTAACCTGTTTTGGATTCAGCATGAAATTTCAGTCAAAGAGTAGTTTTGAAAATATGTAAAAATACATTTCTTAACAACTTTTTTCACTTTTTAGACAATTTGACTACTGTAACTCAACTCACAGAAAAGCTGGCAAAATATGGTGACCTGTTTTGGATTCAGCATGAAATTTCAGTCAAGAAGAAGTTTTGAAAAACGATAAAACTACATTTTGAAAATTTTCTATTTTTCATGGTTTTGATGAGACAACCACTCACAAATTTTTGGTCGACCTTGCCCTCGACCGACCTTTTTCCACATTGATATTATCACATAAGTACTGTAACTCAACTCACAGGTGAGCTAACGACATGCGGTAAAGTGCGTTCGATTCAGCGTGAAATTTTAATTAAGATGTAGTTTTAAAAATATGTAAAAATACATTTCCTAATAGTTTTATTTCACTTTTTAGACATTTTGACTACTGTAACTCAACTCACAGATGAGCTAGCGACATGAAGTTGAGTGTTTTGGAATCAACTTGAAATTTTATTTGAGATGTAGTTTTGAAACTCTGTAAAAATACATTTCTCAACGATTTTTTTCCACTTTTTAGAAAATTTGACTACTGTAACTCAACTCACAGGGAAGCTGGCAAAGCATGGTAACCTGTTTTGGATTCAGCATGAAATTTCAGTCAAAGAGTAGTTTTGAAAATATGTAAAAATACATTTCTTAACAATTTTTTTCACTTTTTAGACAATTTGACTACTGTAACTCAACTCACAGAAAAGCTGGCAAAATATGGTGACCTGTTTTGGATTAAGCATGAAATTTCAGTCAAGAAGAAGTTTTGAAAAACGAAAAAACTACATTTTGAAAATTTTCGATTTTTCATGGTTTTGATGAGACAACCACTCACAAATTTTTGGTCGACCTTGCCCTCGACCGACCTTTTTCTACATTGATATTATCACATAAGTACTGTAACTCAACTCACAGGTGAGCTAACGACATGCGGTAAAGTGCGTTCGATTCAGCGTGAAATTTTAATTAAGATGTAGTTTTAAAAATATATAAAAATACATTTCCTAAAAGTTTTATTACACTTTTTAGACATTTTGACTACTGTAACTCAACTCACAGATGAGCTAGCGACATGAAGTTGAGTGTTTTGGAATCAGCTTGAAATTTTAATTAGGATGTAATTTTGAAACTCTGTAAAAATACATTTCTCAACGATTTTTTTCCACTTTTTAGAAAATTTGACTACTGTAACTCAACTCACAGGGAAACTGGCAAATCATGGTAACCTGTTTTGGATTCAGCATGAAATTTCAGTCAAAGAGTAGTTTTGAAAATATGTAAAAACACATTTCTTAACAACTTTTTTCACTTTTTAGACAATTTGACTACTGTAACTCAACTCACAGAAAAGCTGGCAAAATTTGGTGACCTGTTTTGGATTCAGCATGAAATTTCAGTCAAGAAGAAGTTTTGAAAAACGATAAAACTACATTTTGAAAATTTTCGATTTTTCATGGTTTTGATGAGACAACCACTCACAAATTTTTGGTCGACCTTGCCCTCGACCGACCTTTTTCCACACTGATATTATCACATAAGTACTGTAACTCAACTCACAGGTGAGCTAACGGCATGCGGTAAAGTGCGTTCGATTCAGCGTGAAATTTTAATTAAGATGTAGTTTTAAAAATATGTAAAAATACATTTCCTAATAGTTTTATTTCACTTTTTAGACATTTTGACTACTGTAACTCAACTCACAGATGAGCTAGCGACATGAAGTTGAGTGTTTTGGAATCAGCTTGAAATGTTAATTAGGATGTAGTTTTGAAACTCTGTAAAAATACATTTCTCAACGATTTTTTTCCACTTTTTAGAAAATTTGACTACTGTAACTCAACTCACAGGGAAGCTGGCAAATCATGGTAACCTGTTTTGGATTCAGCATGAAATTTCAGTCAAAGAGTAGTTTTGAAAATATGTAAAAATACATTTCTTAACAACTTTTTTCACTTTTTAGACAATTTGACTACTGTAACTCAACTCACAGAAAAGCTGGCAAAATATGGTGACCTGTTTTGGATTCAGCATGAAATTTCAGTCAAGAAGAAGTTTTGAAAAACGATAAAACTACATTTTGAAAATTTTCGATTTTTCATGGTTTTGATGAGACAACCACTCACAAATTTTTGGTCGAACTTGCCCTCGACCGACCTTTTTCCACATTGATATTATCACATAAGTACTGTAACTCAACTCACAGGTGAGCTAACGACATGCGGTAAAGTGCGTTCGATTCAGCGTGAAATTTTAATTAAGATGTAGTTTTAAAAATATGTAAAAATACATTTCCTAATAGTTTTATTTCACTTTTTAGACATTTTGACTACTGTAACTCAACTCACAGATGAGCTAGCGACATGAAGTTGAGTGTTTTGGAATCAACTTGAAATTTTATTTGAGATGTAGTTTTGAAACTCTGTAAAAATACATTTCTCAACGATTTTTTTCCACTTTTTAGAAAATTTGACTACTGTAACTCAACTCACAGGGAAGCTGGCAAAGCATGGTAACCTGTTTTGGATTCAGCATGAAATTTCAGTCAAAGAGTAGTTTTGAAAATATGTAAAAATACATTTCTTAACAATTTTTTTCACTTTTTAGACAATTTGACTACTGTAACTCAACTCACAGAAAAGCTGGCAAAATATGGTGACCTGTTTTGGATTCAGCATGAAATTTCAGTCAAGAAGAAGTTTTGAAAAACGATAAAACTACATTTTGAAAATTTTCGATTTTTCATGGTTTTGATGAGACAACCACTCACAAATTTTTGGTCGACCTTGCCCTCGACCGACCTTTTTCCACATTGATATTATCACATAAGTACTGTAACTCAACTCACAGGTGAGCTAACGACATGCGGTAAAGTGCGTTCGATTCAGCGTGAAATTTTAATTAAGATGTAGTTTTAAAAATATGTAAAAATACATTTCCTAATAGTTTTATTTCACTTTTTAGACATTTTGACTACTGTAACTCAACTCACAGATGAGCTAGCGACATGAAGTTGAGTGTTTTGGAATCAGCTTGAAATTTTAATTAGGATGTAGTTTTGAAACTCTGTAAAAATACATTTCTCAACGATTTTTTTCCACTTTTTAGAAAATTTGACTACTGTAACTCAACTCACAGGGAAGCTGGCAAAGCATGGTAACCTGTTTTGGATTCAGCATGAAATTTCAGTCAAAGAGTAGTTTTGAAAATATGTAAAAATACATTTCTTAACAATTTTTTTCACTTTTTAGACAATTTGACTACTGTAACTCAACTCACAGAAAAGCTGGCAAAGCATGGTAACCTGTTTTGGATTCAGCATGAAATTTCAGTCAAAGAGTAGTTTTGAAAACATGTAAAAATACATTTCTTAACAATTTTTTTCACTTTTTAGACAATTTGACTACTGTAACTCAACTCACAGAAAAGCTGGCAAAATATGGTGACCTGTTTTGGATTCAGCATGAAATTTCAGTCAAGAAGAAGTTTTGAAAAACGATAAAACTACATTTTGAAAATTTTCGATTTTTCATGGTTTTGATGAGACAACCACTCACAAATTTTTGGTCGACCTTGCCCTCGACCGACCTTTTTCCACATTGATATTATCACATAAGTACTGTAACTCAACTCACAGGTGAGCTAACGACATGCGGTAAAGTGCGTTCGATTCAGCGTGAAATTTTAATTAAGATGTAGTTTTAAAAATATGTAAAAATATATTTCCTAATAGTTTTATTTCACTTTTTAGACATTTTGACTACTGTAACTCAACTCACAGATGAGCTAGCGACATGAAGTTGAGTGTTTTGGAATCAACTTGAAATTTTATTTGAGATGTAGTTTTGAAACTCTGTAAAAATACATTTCTCAACGATTTTTTTCCACTTTTTAGACAATTTGACTACTGTAACTCAACTCACAGAAAAGCTGGCAAAATATGGTGACCTGTTTTGGATTAAGCATGAAATTTCAGTCAAGAAGAAGTTTTGAAAAACGAAAAAACTACATTTTGAAAATTTTCGATTTTTCATGGTTTTGATGAGACAACCACTCACAAATTTTTGGTCGACCTTGCCCTCGACCGACCTTTTTCCACATTGATATTATCACATAAGTACTGTAACTCAACTCACAGGTGAGCTAACGACATGCGGTAAAGTGCGTTCGATTCAGCGTGAAAATTTAATCAAGATGTAGTTTTAAAAATATGTAAAAATACATTTCCTAATAGTTTTATTACACTTTTTAGACATTTTGACTACTGTAACTCAACTCACAGATGAGCTAGCGACATGAAGTTGAGTGTTTTGGAATCAGCTTGAAATTTTAATTAGGATGTAATTTTGAAACTCTGTAAAAATACATTTCTCAACGATTTTTTTCCACTTTTTAGAAAATTTGACTACTGTAACTCAACTCACAGGGAAGCTGGCAAATCATGGTAACCTGTTTTGGATTCAGCATGAAATTTCAGTCAAAGAGTAGTTTTGAAAATATGTAAAAATACATTTCTTAACAATTTTTTTCACTTTTTAGACAATTTGACTACTGTAACTCAACTCACAGAAAAGCTGGCAAAATATGGTGACCTGTTTTGGATTCAGCATGAAATTTCAGTCAAGAAGAAGTTTTGAAAAACGAAAAAACTACATTTTGAAAAATTTCGATTTTTCATGGTTTTGATGAGACAACCACTCACAAATTTTTGGTCGACCTTGCCCTCGACCGACCTTTTTCCACATTGATATTATCACATAAGTACTGTAACTCAACTCACAGGTGAGCTAACGACATGCGGTAAAGTGCGTTCGATTCAGCGTGAAATTTTAATTAAGATGTAGTTTTAAAAATATGTAAAAATACATTTCCTAATAGTTTTTTTCCACTTTTTAGACATTTTGACTACTGTAACTCAACTCACAGATGAGCTAGCGACATGAAGTTGAGTGTTTTGGAATCAGCTTGAAATTTTAATTAGGATGTAGTTTTGAAACTCTGTAAAAATACATTTCTCAACGATTTTTTTCCACTTTTTAGAAAATTTGACTACTGTAACTCAACTCACAGGGAAGCTGGCAAATCATGGTAACCTGTTTTGGATTCAGCATGAAATTTCAGTCAAAGAGTAGTTTTGAAAATATGTAAAAATACATTTCTTAACAATTTTTTTCACTTTTTAGACAATTTGACTACTGTAACTCAACTCACAGAAAAGCTGGCAAAATATGGTGACCTGTTTTGGATTCAGCATGAAATTTCAGTCAAGAAGAAGTTTTGAAAAACGATAAAACTACATTTTGAAAATTTTCGATTTTTCATGGTTTTGATGAGACAACCACTCACAAATTTTTGGTCGACCTTGCCCTCGACCGACCTTTTTCCACATTGATATTATCACATAAGTACTGTAACTCAACTCACAGGTGAGCTAACGACATGCGGTAAAGTGCGTTCGATTCAGCGTGAAATTTTAATTAAGATGTAGTTTTAAAAATATGTAAAAATACATTTCTTAATAGTTTTATTTCACTTTTTAGACATTTTGACTACTGTAACTCAACTCACAGATGAGCTAGCGACATGAAGTTGAGTGTTTTGGAATCAACTTGAAATTTTATTTGAGATGTAGTTTTGAAACTCTGTAAAAATACATTTCTCAACGATTTTTTTCCACTTTTTAGAAAATTTGACTACTGTAACTCAACTCACAGGGAAGCTGGCAAAGCATGGTAACCTGTTTTGGATTCAGCATGAAATTTCAGTCAAAGAGTAGTTTTGAAAATATGTAAAAATACATTTCTTAACAATTTTTTTCACTTTTTAGACAATTTGACTACTGTAACTCAACTCACAGAAAAGCTGGCAAAATATGGTGACCTGTTTTGGATTAAGCATGAAATTTCAGTCAAGAAGAAGTTTTGAAAAACGAAAAAACTACATTTTGAAAATTTTCGATTCTTCATGGTTTTGATGAGACAACCACTCACAAATTTTTGGTCGACCTTGCCCTCGACCGACCTTTTTCCACATTGATATTATCACATAAGTACTGTAACTCAACTCACAGGTGAGCTAACGACATGCGGTAAAGTGCGTTCGATTCAGCGTGAAATTTTAATTAAGATGTAGTTTTAAAAATATGTAAAAATACATTTCCTAATAGTTTTTTTCCACTTTTTAGACATTTTGACTACTGTAACTCAACTCACAGATGAGCTAGCGACATGAAGTTGAGTGTTTTGGAATCAGCTTGAAATTTTAATTAGGATGTAGTTTTGAAACTCTGTAAAAATACATTTCTCAACGATTTTTTTCCACTTTTTAGAAAATTTGACTACTGTAACTCAACTCACAGGGAAGCTGGCAAATCATGGTAACCTGTTTTGGATTCAGCATGAAATTTCAGTCAAAGAGTAGTTTTGAAAATATGTAAAAATACATTTCTTAACAATTTTTTTCACTTTTTAGACAATTTGACTACTGTAACTCAACTCACAGAAAAGCTGGCAAAATATGGTGACCTGTTTTGGATTCAGCATGAAATTTCAGTCAAGAAGAAGTTTTGAAAAACGATAAAACTACATTTTGAAAATTTTCGATTTTTCATGGTTTTGATGAGACAACCACTCACAAATTTTTGGTCGACCTTGCCCTCGACCGACCTTTTTCCACATTGATATTATCACATAAGTACTGTAACTCAACTCACAGGTGAGCTAACGACATGCGGTAAAGTGCGTTCGATTCAGCGTGAAATTTTAATTAAGATGTAGTTTTAAAAATATGTAAAAATACATTTCCTAATAGTTTTATTTCACTTTTTAGACATTTTGACTACTGTAACTCAACTCACAGATGAGCTAGCGACATGAAGTTGAGTGTTTTGGAATCAGCTTGAAATTTTAATTAGGATGTAGTTTTGAAACTCTGTAAAAATACATTTCTCAACGATTTTTTTCCACTTTTTAGAAAATTTGACTACTGTAACTCAACTCACAGGGAAGCTGGCAAAGCATGGTAACCTGTTTTGGATTCAGCATGAAATTTCAGTCAAAGAGTAGTTTTGAAAATATGTAAAAATACATTTCTTAACAATTTTTTTCACTTTTTAGACAATTTGACTACTGTAACTCAACTCACAGAAAAGCTGGCAAAGCATGGTAACCTGTTTTGGATTCAGCATGAAATTTCAGTCAAAGAGTAGTTTTGAAAACATGTAAAAATACATTTCTTAACAATTTTTTTCACTTTTTAGACAATTTGACTACTGTAACTCAACTCACAGAAAAGCTGGCAAAATATGGTGACCTGTTTTGGATTCAGCATGAAATTTCAGTCAAGAAGAAGTTTTGAAAAACGATAAAACTACATTTTGAAAATTTTCGATTTTTCATGGTTTTGATGAGACAACCACTCACAAATTTTTGGTCGACCTTGCCCTCGACCGACCTTTTTCCACATTGATATTATCACATAAGTACTGTAACTCAACTCACAGGTGAGCTAACGACATGCGGTAAAGTGCGTTCGATTCAGCGTGAAATTTTAATTAAGATGTAGTTTTAAAAATATGTAAAAATACATTTCCTAATAGTTTTTTTCCACTTTTTAGACATTTTGACTACTGTAACTCAACTCACAGATGAGCTAGCGACATGAAGTTGAGTGTTTTGGAATCAGCTTGAAATTTTAATTAGGATGTAATTTTGAAACTCTGTAAAAATACATTTCTCAACGATTTTTTTCCACTTTTTAGAAAATTTGACTACTGTAACTCAACTCACAGAGAAGCTGGCAAATCATGGTAACCTGTTTTGGATTCAGCATGAAATTTCAGTCAAAGAGTAGTTTTGAAAATATGTAAAAATACATTTCTTAACAATTTTTTTCACTTTTTAGACAATTTGACTACTGTAACTCAACTCACAGAAAAGCTGGCAAAATATGGTGACCTGTTTTGGATTCAGCATGAAATTTCAGTCAAGAAGAAGTTTTGAAAAACGAAAAAACTACATTTTGAAAAATTTCGATTTTTCATGGTTTTGATGAGACAACCACTCACAAATTTTTGGTCGACCTTGCCCTCGACCGACCTTTTTCCACATTGATATTATCACATAAGTACTGTAACTCAACTCACAGGTGAGCTAACGACATGCGGTAAAGTGCGTTCGATTCAGCGTGAAAATTTAATTAAGATGTAGTTTTAAAAATATGTAAAAATACATTTTTTAATAGTTTTATTTCACTTTTTAGACATTTTGACTACTGTAACTCAACTCACAGATGAGCTAGCGACATGAAGTTGAGTGTTTTGGAATCAACTTGAAATTTTATTTGAGATGTAGTTTTGAAACTCTGTAAAAATACATTTCTCAACGATTTTTTTCCACTTTTTAGAAAATTTGACTACTGTAACTCAACTCACAGGGAAGCTGGCAAAGCATGGTAACCTGTTTTGGATTCAGCATGAAATTTCAGTCAAAGAGTAGTTTTGAAAATATGTAAAAATACATTTCTTAACAATTTTTTTCACTTTTTAGACAATTTGACTACTGTAACTCAACTCACAGAAAAGCTGGCAAAGCATGGTAACCTGTTTTGGATTCAGCATGAAATTTCAGTCAAAGAGTAGTTTTGAAAACATGTAAAAATACATTTCTTAACAATTTTTTTCACTTTTTAGACAATTTGACTACTGTAACTCAACTCACAGAAAAGCTGGCAAAATATGGTGACCTGTTTCGGATTCAGCATGAAATTTCAGTCAAGAAGAAGTTTTGAAAAACGATAAAACTACATTTTGAAAATTTTCGATTTTTCATGGTTTTGATGAGACAACCACTCACAAATTTTTGGTCGACCTTGCCCTCGACCGACCTTTTTCCACATTGATATTATCACATAAGTACTGTAACTCAACTCACAGGTGAGCTAACGACATGCGGTAAAGTGCGTTCGATTCAGCGTGAAATTTTAATTAAGATGTAGTTTTAAAAATATGTAAAAATACATTTCCTAATAGTTTTTTTCCACTTTTTAGACATTTTGACTACTGTAACTCAACTCACAGATGAGCTAGCGACATGAAGTTGAGTGTTTTGGAATCAGCTTGAAATTTTAATTAGGATGTAATTTTGAAACTCTGTAAAAATACATTTCTCAACGATTTTTTTCCACTTTTTAGAAAATTTGACTACTGTAACTCAACTCACAGAGAAGCTGGCAAATCATGGTAACCTGTTTTGGATTCAGCATGAAATTTCAGTCAAAGAGTAGTTTTGAAAATATGTAAAAATACATTTCTTAACAATTTTTTTCACTTTTTAGACAATTTGACTACTGTAACTCAACTCACAGAAAAGCTGGCAAAATATGGTGACCTGTTTTGGATTCAGCATGAAATTTCAGTCAAGAAGAAGTTTTGAAAAACGAAAAAACTACATTTTGAAAAATTTCGATTTTTCATGGTTTTGATGAGACAACCACTCACAAATTTTTGGTCGACCTTGCCCTCGACCGACCTTTTTCCACATTGATATTATCACATAAGTACTGTAACTCAACTCACAGGTGAGCTAACGACATGCGGTAAAGTGCGTTCGATTCAGCGTGAAAATTTAATTAAGATGTAGTTTTAAAAATATGTAAAAATACATTTTTTAATAGTTTTATTTCACTTTTTAGACATTTTGACTACTGTAACTCAACTCACAGATGAGCTAGCGACATGAAGTTGAGTGTTTTGGAATCAACTTGAAATTTTATTTGAGATGTAGTTTTGAAACTCTGTAAAAATACATTTCTCAACGATTTTTTTCCACTTTTTAGAAAATTTGACTACTGTAACTCAACTCACAGGGAAGCTGGCAAAGCATGGTAACCTGTTTTGGATTCAGCATGAAATTTCAGTCAAAGAGTAGTTTTGAAAATATGTAAAAATACATTTCTTAACAATTTTTTTCACTTTTTAGACAATTTGACTACTGTAACTCAACTCACAGAAAAGCTGGCAAAATATGGTGACCTGTTTTGGATTAAGCATGAAATTTCAGTCAAGAAGAAGTTTTGAAAAACGAAAAAACTACATTTTGAAAAATTTCGATTTTTCATGGTTTTGATGAGACAACCACTCACAAATTTTTGGTCGACCTTGCCCTCGACCGACCTTTTTCCACATTGATATTATCACATAAGTACTGTAACTCAACTCACAGGTGAGCTAACGACATGCGGTAAAGTGCGTTCGATTCAGCGTGAAATTTTAATTAAGATGTAGTTTTAAAAATATGTAAAAATACATTTCCTAATAGTTTTTTCCACTTTTTAGACATTTTGACTACTGTAACTCAACTCACAGATGAGCTAGCGACATGAAGTTGAGTGTTTTGGAATCAGCTTGAAATTTTAATTAGGATGTAGTTTTGAAACTCTGTAAAAATACATTTCTCAACGATTTTTTTCCACTTTTTAGAAAATTTGACTACTGTAACTCAACTCACAGGGAAGCTGGCAAATCATGGTAACCTGTTTTGGATTCAGCATGAAATTTCAGTCAAAGAGTAGTTTTGAAAATATGTAAAAATACATTTCTTAACAATTTTTTTCACTTTTTAGACAATTTGACTACTGTAACTCAACTCACAGAAAAGCTGGCAAAATATGGTGACCTGTTTTGGATTCAGCATGAAATTTCAGTCAAGAAGAAGTTTTGAAAAACGATAAAACTACATTTTGAAAATTTTCGATTTTTCATGGTTTTGATGAGACAACCACTCACAAATTTTTGGTCGACCTTGCCCTCGACCGACCTTTTTCCACATTGATATCATCACATAAGTACTGTAACTCAACTCACAGGTGAGCTAACGACATGCGGTAAAGTGCGTTCGATTCAGCGTGAAATTTTAATTAAGATGTAGTTTTAAAAATATGTAAAAATATATTTCCTAATAGTTTTATTTCACTTTTTAGACATTTTGACTACTGTAACTCAACTCACAGATGAGCTAGCGACATGAAGTTGAGTGTTTTGGAATCAACTTGAAATTTTATTTGAGATGTAGTTTTGAAACTCTGTAAAAATACATTTCTCAACGATTTTTTCCCACTTTTTAGACAATTTGACTACTGTAACTCAACTCACAGAAAAGCTGGCAAAATATGGTGACCTGTTTTGGATTAAGCATGAAATTTCAGTCAAGAAGAAGTTTTGAAAAACGAAAAAACTACATTTTGAAAATTTTCGATTTTTCATGGTTTTGATGAGACAACCACTCACAAATTTTTGGTCGACCTTGCCCTCGACCGACCTTTTTCCACATTGATATTATCACATAAGTACTGTATCTCAACTCACAGGTGAGCTAACGACATGCGGTAAAGTGCGTTCGATTCAGCGTGAAAATTTAATTAAGATGTAGTTTTAAAAATATGTAAAAATACATTTCCTAATAGTTTTATTACACTTTTTAGACATTTTGACTACTGTAACTCAACTCACAGATGAGCTAGCGACATGAAGTTGAGTGTTTTGGAATCAGCTTGAAATTTTAATTAGGATGTAATTTTGAAACTCTGTAAAAATACATTTCTCAACGATTTTTTTCCACTTTTTAGAAAATTTGACTACTGTAACTCAACTCACAGGGAAGCTGGCAAATCATGGTAACCTGTTTTGGATTCAGCATGAAATTTCAGTCAAAGAGTAGTTTTGAAAATATGTAAAAATACATTTCTTAACAATTTTTTTCACTTTTTAGACAATTTGACTACTGTAACTCAACTCACAGAAAAGCTGGCAAAATATGGTGACCTGTTTTGGATTCAGCATGAAATTTCAGTCAAGAAGAAGTTTTGAAAAACGAAAAAACTACATTTTGAAAAATTTCGATTTTTCATGGTTTTGATGAGACAACCACTCACAAATTTTTGGTCGACCTTGCCCTCGACCGACCTTTTTCCACATTGATATTATCACATAAGTACTGTAACTCAACTCACAGGTGAGCTAACGACATGCGGTAAAGTGCGTTCGATTCAGCGTGAAATTTTAATTAAGATGTAGTTTTAAAAATATGTAAAAATACATTTCCTAATAGTTTTTTTCCACTTTTTAGACATTTTGACTACTGTAACTCAACTCACAGATGAGCTAGCGACATGAAGTTGAGTGTTTTGGAATCAGCTTGAAATTTTAATTAGGATGTAGTTTTGAAACTCTGTAAAAATACATTTCTCAACGATTTTTTTCCACTTTTTAGAAAATTTGACTACTGTAACTCAACTCACAGGGAAGCTGGCAAATCATGGTAACCTGTTTTGGATTCAGCATGAAATTTCAGTCAAAGAGTAGTTTTGAAAATATGTAAAAAAACATTTCTTAACAATTTTTTTCACTTTTTAGACAATTTGACTACTGTAACTCAACTCACAGAAAAGCTGGCAAAATATGGTGACCTGTTTTAGATTCAGCATGAAATTTCAGTCAAGAAGAAGTTTTGAAAAACGATAAAACTACATTTTGAAAATTTTCGATTTTTCATGGTTTTGATGAGACAACCACTCACAAATTTTTGGTCGACCTTGCCCTCGACCGACCTTTTTCCACATTGATATTATCACATAAGTACTGTAACTCAACTCACAGGTGAGCTAACGACATGCGGTAAAGTGCGTTCGATTCAGCGTGAAATTTTAATTAAGATGTAGTTTTAAAAATATGTAAAAATACATTTCCTAATAGTTTTTTTCCACTTTTTAGACATTTTGACTACTGTAACTCAACTCACAGATGAGCTAGCGACATGAAGTTGAGTGTTTTGGAATCAGCTTGAAATTTTAATTAGGATGTAGTTTTGAAACTCTGTAAAAATACATTTCTCAACGATTTTTTTCCACTTTTTAGAAAATTTGACTACTGTAACTCAACTCACAGGGAAGCTGGCAAATCATGGTAACCTGTTTTGGATTCAGCATGAAATTTCAGTCAAAGAGTAGTTTTGAAAATATGTAAAAATACATTTCTTAACAATTTTTTTCACTTTTTAGACAATTTGACTACTGTAACTCAACTCACAGAAAAGCTGGCAAAATATGGTGACCTGTTTTGGATTCAGCATGAAATTTCAGTCAAGAAGAAGTTTTGAAAAACGATAAAACTACATTTTGAAAATTTTCGATTTTTCATGGTTTTGATGAGACAACCACTCACAAATTTTTGGTCGACCTTGCCCTCGACCGACCTTTTTCCACATTGATATTATCACATAAGTACTGTAACTCAACTCACAGGTGAGCTAACGACATGCGGTAAAGTGCGTTCGATTCAGCGTGAAATTTTAATTAAGATGTAGTTTTAAAAATATGTAAAAATACATTTCCTAATAGTTTTATTTCACTTTTTAGACATTTTGACTACTGTAACTCAACTCACAGATGAGCTAGCGACATGAAGTTGAGTGTTTTGGAATCAACTTGAAATTTTATTTGAGATGTAGTTTTGAAACTCTGTAAAAATACATTTCTCAACGATTTTTTTCCACTTTTTAGAAAATTTGACTACTGTAACTCAACTCACAGGGAAGCTGGCAAAGCATGGTAACCTGTTTTGGAGTCAGCATGAAATTTCAGTCAAAGAGTAGTTTTGAAAATATGTAAAAATACATTTCTTAACAATTTTTTTCACTTTTTAGACAATTTGACTACTGTAACTCAACTCACAGAAAAGCTGGCAAAATATGGTGACCTGTTTTGGATTAAGCATGAAATTTCAGTCAAGAAGAAGTTTTGAAAAACGAAAAAACTACATTTTGAAAATTTTCGATTTTTCATGGTTTTGATGAGACAACCACTCACAAATTTTTGGTCGACCTTGCCCTCGACCGACCTTTTTCCACATTGATATTATCACACAAGTACTGTAACTCAACTCACAGGTGAGCTAACGACATGCGGTAAAGTGCGTTCGATTCAGCGTGAAATTTTAATTAAGATGTAGTTTTAAAAATATGTAAAAATACATTTCCTAATAGTTTTATTACACTTTTTAGACATTTTGACTACTGTAACTCAACTCACAGATGAGCTAGCGACATGAAGTTGAGTGTTTTGGAATCAGCTTGAAATTTTAATTAGGATGTAATTTTGAAACTCTGTAAAAATACATTTCTCAACGATTTTTTTCCACTTTTTAGAAAATTTGACTACTGTAACTCAACTCACAGGGAAGCTGGCAAATCATGGTAACCTGTTTTGGATTCAGCATGAAATTTCAGTCAAAGAGTAGTTTTGAAAATATGTAAAAATACATTTCTTAACAATTTTTTTCACTTTTTAGACAATTTGACTACTGTAACTCAACTCACAGAAAAGCTGGCAAAATATGGTGACCTGTTTTGGATTCAGCATGAAATTTCAGTCAAGAAGAAGTTTTGAAAATATGTAAAAATACATTTCTTAACAATTTTTTTCACTTTTTAGACAATTTGACTACTGTAACTCAACTCACAGAAAAGCTGGCAAAATATGGTGACCTGTTTTGGATTCAGCATGAAATTTCAGTCAAGAAGAAGTTTTGAAAAACGATAAAACTACATTTTGAAAATTTTCGATTTTTCATGGTTTTGATGAGACAACCACTCACAAATTTTTGGTCGACCTTGCCCTCGACCGACCTTTTTCCACATTGATATTATCACACAAGTACTGTAACTCAACTCACAGGTGAGCTAACGACATGCAGTAAAGTGCGTTCGATTCAGCGTGAAATTTTAATTAAGATGTAGTTTTAAAAATATGTAAAAATACATTTCCTAATAGTTTTATTTCACTTTTTAGACATTTTGACTACTGTAACTCAACTCACAGATGAGCTAGCGACATGAAGTTGAGTGTTTTGGAATCAACTTGAAATTTTAATTAGGATGTAGTTTTGAAACTCTGTAAAAATACATTTCTCAACGATTTTTTTCCACTTTTTAGAAAATTTGACTACTGTAACTCAACTCACAGGGAAGCTGGCAAATCATGGTAACCTGTTTTGGATTCAGCATGAAATTTCAGTCAAAGAGTAGTTTTGAAAATATGTAAAAATACATTTCTTAACAATTTTTTTCACTTTTTAGACAATTTGACTACTGTAACTCAACTCACAGAAAAGCTGGCAAAATATGGTGACCTGTTTTGGATTCAGCATGAAATTTCAGTCAAGAAGAAGTTTTGAAAAACGATAAAACTACATTTTGAAAATTTTCGATTTTTCATGGTTTTGATGAGACAACCACTCACAAATTTTTGGTCGACCTTGCCCTCGACCGACCTTTTTCCACATTGATATTATCACATAAGTACTGTAACTCAACTCACAGGTGAGCTAACGACATGCGGTAAAGTGCGTTCGATTCAGCGTGAAATTTTAATTAAGATGTAGTTTTAAAAATATGTAAAAATACATTTCCTAATAGTTTTATTTCACTTTTTAGACATTTTGACTACTGTAACTCAACTCACAGATGAGCTAGCGACATGAAGTTGAGTGTTTTGGAATCAACTTGAAATTTTATTTGAGATGTAGTTTTGAAACTCTGTAAAAATACATTTCTCAACGATTTTTTTCCACTTTTTAGAAAATTTGACTACTGTAACTCAACTCACAGGGAAGCTGGCAAAGCATGGTAACCTGTTTTGGATTCAGCATGAAATTTCAGTCAAAGAGTAGTTTTGAAAATATGTAAAAATACATTTCTTAACAATTTTTTTCACTTTTTAGACAATTTGACTACTGTAACTCAACTCACAGAAAAGCTGGCAAAATATGGTGACCTGTTTTGGATTAAGCATGAAATTTCAGTCAAGAAGAAGTTTTGAAAAACGAAAAAACTACATTTTGAAAATTTTCGATTTTTCATGGTTTTGATGAGACAACCACTCACAAATTTTTGGTCGACCTTGCCCTCGACCGACCTTTTTCCACATTGATATTATCACACAAGTACTGTAACTCAACTCACAGGTGAGCTAACGACATGCGGTAAAGTGCGTTCGATTCAGCGTGAAATTTTAATTAAGATGTAGTTTTAAAAATATGTAAAAATACATTTCCTAATAGTTTTATTACACTTTTTAGACATTTTGACTACTGTAACTCAACTCACAGATGAGCTAGCGACATGAAGTTGAGTGTTTTGGAATCAGCTTGAAATTTTAATTAGGATGTAATTTTGAAACTCTGTAAAAATACATTTCTCAACGATTTTTTTCCACTTTTTAGACAATTTGACTACTGTAACTCAACTCACAGGGAAGCTGGCAAAATATGGTGACCTGTTTTGGATTCAGCATGAAATTTCAGTCAAGAAGAAGTTTTGAAAAACGATAAAACTACATTTTGAAAATTTTCGATTTTTCATGGTTTTGATGAGACAACCACTCACAAATTTTTGGTCGACCTTGCCCTCGACCGACCTTTTTCCACATTGATATTATCACATAAGTACTGTAACTCAACTCACAGGTGAGCTAACGACATGCGGTAAAGTGCGTTCGATTCAGCGTGAAATTTTAATTAAGATGTAGTTTTAAAAATATGTAAAAATACATTTCCTAATAGTTTTATTTCACTTTTTAGACATTTTGACTACTGTAACTCAACTCACAGATGAGCTAGCGACATGAAGTTGAGTGTTTTGGAATCAACTTGAAATTTTATTTGAGATGTAGTTTTGAAACTCTGTAAAAATACATTTCTCAACGATTTTTTTCCACTTTTTAGAAAATTTGACTACTGTAACTCAACTCACAGGGAAGCTGGCAAAGCATGGTAACCTGTTTTGGATTCAGCATGAAATTTCAGTCAAAGAGTAGTTTTGAAAATATGTAAAAATACATTTCTTAACAATTTTTTTCACTTTTTAGACAATTTGACTACTGTAACTCAACTCACAGAAAAGCTGGCAAAATATGGTGACCTGTTTTGGATTAAGCATGAAATTTCAGTCAAGAAGAAGTTTTGAAAAACGAAAAAACTACATTTTGAAAATTTTCGATTTTTCATGGTTTTGATGAGACAACCACTCACAAATTTTTGGTCGACCTTGCCCTCGACCGACCTTTTTCCACATTGATATTATCACACAAGTACTGTAACTCAACTCACAGGTGAGCTAACGACATGCGGTAAAGTGCGTTCGATTCAGCGTGAAATTTTAATTAAGATGTAGTTTTAAAAATATGTAAAAATACATTTCCTAATAGTTTTATTACACTTTTTAGACATTTTGACTACTGTAACTCAACTCACAGATGAGCTAGCGACATGAAGTTGAGTGTTTTGGAATCAGCTTGAAATTTTAATTAGGATGTAATTTTGAAACTCTGTAAAAATACATTTCTCAACGATTTTTTTCCACTTTTTAGAAAATTTGACTACTGTAACTCAACTCACAGGGAAGCTGGCAAATCATGGTAACCTGTTTTGGATTCAGCATGAAATTTCAGTCAAAGAGTAGTTTTGAAAATATGTAAAAATACATTTCTTAACAATTTTTTTCACTTTTTAGACAATTTGACTACTGTAACTCAACTCACAGAAAAGCTGGCAAAATATGGTGACCTGTTTTGGATTCAGCATGAAATTTCAGTCAAGAAGAAGTTTTGAAAATATGTAAAAATACATTTCTTAACAATTTTTTTCACTTTTTAGACAATTTGACTACTGTAACTCAACTCACAGAAAAGCTGGCAAAATATGGTGACCTGTTTTGGATTCAGCATGAAATTTCAGTCAAGAAGAAGTTTTGAAAAACGATAAAACTACATTTTGAAAATTTTCGATTTTTCATGGTTTTGATGAGACAACCACTCACAAATTTTTGGTCGACCTTGCCCTCGACCGACCTTTTTCCACATTGATATTATCACACAAGTACTGTAACTCAACTCACAGGTGAGCTAACGACATGCAGTAAAGTGCGTTCGATTCAGCGTGAAATTTTAATTAAGATGTAGTTTTAAAAATATGTAAAAATACATTTCCTAATAGTTTTATTTCACTTTTTAGACATTTTGACTACTGTAACTCAACTCACAGATGAGCTAGCGACATGAAGTTGAGTGTTTTGGAATCAACTTGAAATTTTATTTGAGATGTAGTTTTGAAACTCTGTAAAAATACATTTCTCAACGATTTTTTTCCACTTTTTAGAAAATTTGACTACTGTAACTCAACTCACAGGGAAGCTGGCAAAGCATGGTAACCTGTTTTGGATTCAGCATGAAATTTCAGTCAAAGAGTAGTTTTGAAAATATGTAAAAATACATTTCTTAACAATTTTTTTCACTTTTTAGACAATTTGACTACTGTAACTCAACTCACAGAAAAGCTGGCAAAATATGGTGACCTGTTTTGGATTAAGCATGAAATTTCAGTCAAGAAGAAGTTTTGAAAAACGAAAAAACTACATTTTGAAAATTTTCGATTTTTCATGGTTTTGATGAGACAACCACTCACAAATTTTTGGTCGACCTTGCCCTCGACCGACCTTTTTCCACATTGATATTATCACACAAGTACTGTAACTCAACTCACAGGTGAGCTAACGACATGCAGTAAAGTGCGTTCGATTCAGCGTGAAATTTTAATTAAGATGTAGTTTTAAAAATATGTAAAAATACATTTCCTAATAGTTTTATTTCACTTTTTAGACATTTTGACTACTGTAACTCAACTCACAGATGAGCTAGCGACATGAAGTTGAGTGTTTTGGAATCAACTTGAAATTTTAATTAGGATGTAGTTTTGAAACTCTGTAAAAATACATTTCTCAACGATTTTTTTCCACTTTTTAGAAAATTTGACTACTGTAACTCAACTCACAGGGAAGCTGGCAAATCATGGTAACCTGTTTTGGATTCAGCATGAAATTTCAGTCAAAGAGTAGTTTTGAAAATATGTAAAAATACATTTCTTAACAATTTTTTTCACTTTTTAGACAATTTGACTACTGTAACTCAACTCACAGAAAAGCTGGCAAAATATGGTGACCTGTTTTGGATTCAGCATGAAATTTCAGTCAAGAAGAAGTTTTGAAAAACGATAAAACTACATTTTGAAAATTTTCGATTTTTCATGGTTTTGATGAGACAACCACTCACAAATTTTTGGTCGACCTTGCCCTCGACCGACCTTTTTCCACATTGATATTATCACATAAGTTCTGTAACTCAACTCACAGGTGAGCTAACGACATGCGGTAAAGTGCGTTCGATTCAGCGTGAAATTTTAATTAAGATGTAGTTTTAAAAATATGTAAAAATACATTTCCTAATAGTTTTATTTCACTTTTTAGACATTTTGACTACTGTAACTCAACTCACAGATGAGCTAGCGACATGAAGTTGAGTGTTTTGGAATCAACTTGAAATTTTATTTGAGATGTAGTTTTGAAACTCTGTAAAAATACATTTCTCAACGATTTTTTTCCACTTTTTAGAAAATTTGACTACTGTAACTCAACTCACAGGGAAGCTGGCAAAGCATGGTAACCTGTTTTGGATTCAGCATGAAATTTCAGTCAAAGAGTAGTTTTGAAAATATGTAAAAATACATTTCTTAACAATTTTTTTCACTTTTTAGACAATTTGACTACTGTAACTCAACTCACAGAAAAGCTGGCAAAATATGGTGACCTGTTTTGGATTAAGCATGAAATTTCAGTCAAGAAGAAGTTTTGAAAAACGAAAAAACTACATTTTGAAAATTTTCGATTTTTCATGGTTTTGATGAGACAACCACTCACAAATTTTTGGTCGACCTTGCCCTCGACCGACCTTTTTCCACATTGATATTATCACATAAGTACTGTAACTCAACTCACAGGTGAGCTAACGACATGCGGTAAAGTGCGTTCGATTCAGCGTGAAATTTTAATTAAGATGTAGTTTTAAAAATATGTAAAAATACATTTCCTAATAGTTTTATTACACTTTTTAGACATTTTGACTACTGTAACTCAACTCACAGATGAGCTAGCGACATGAAGTTGAGTGTTTTGGAATCAGCTTGAAATTTTAATTAGGATGTAATTTTGAAACTCTGTAAAAATACATTTCTCAACGATTTTTTTCCACTTTTTAGAAAATTTGACTACTGTAACTCAACTCACAGGGAAGCTGGCAAATCATGGTAACCTGTTTTGGATTCAGCATGAAATTTCAGTCAAAGAGTAGTTTTGAAAATATGTAAAAATACATTTCTTAACAATTTTTTTCACTTTTTAGACAATTTGACTACTGTAACTCAACTCACAGAAAAGCTGGCAAAATATGGTGACCTGTTTTGGATTCAGCATGAAATTTCAGTCAAGAAGAAGTTTTGAAAATATGTAAAAATACATTTCTTAACAATTTTTTTCACTTTTTAGACAATTTGACTACTGTAACTCAACTCACAGAAAAGCTGGCAAAATATGGTGACCTGTTTTGGATTCAGCATGAAATTTCAGTCAAGAAGAAGTTTTGAAAAACGATAAAACTACATTTTGAAAATTTTCGATTTTTCATGGTTTTGATGAGACAACCACTCACAAATTTTTGGTCGACCTTGCCCTCGACCGACCTTTTTCCACATTGATATTATCACATAAGTACTGTAACTCAACTCACAGGTGAGCTAACGACATGCGGTAAAGTGCGTTCGATTCAGCGTGAAATTTTAATTAAGATGTAGTTTTAAAAATATGTAAAAATACATTTCCTAATAGTTTTATTTCACTTTTTAGACATTTTGACTACTGTAACTCAACTCACAGATGAGCTAGCGACATGAAGTTGAGTGTTTTGAAATCAACTTGAAATTTTATTTGAGATGTAGTTTTGAAACTCTGTAAAAATACATTTCTCAACGATTTTTTTCCACTTTTTAGAAAATTTGACTACTGTAACTCAACTCACAGGGAAGCTGGCAAAGCATGGTAACCTGTTTTGGATTCAGCATGAAATTTCAGTCAAAGAGTAGTTTTGAAAATATGTAAAAATACATTTCTTAACAATTTTTTTCACTTTTTAGACAATTTGACTACTGTAACTCAACTCACAGAAAAGCTGGCAAAATATGGTGACCTGTTTTGGATTAAGCATGAAATTTCAGTCAAGAAGAAGTTTTGAAAAACGAAAAAACTACATTTTGAAAATTTTCGATTTTTCATGGTTTTGATGAGACAACCACTCACAAATTTTTGGTCGACCTTGCCCTCGACCGACCTTTTTCCACATTGATATTATCACACAAGTACTGTAACTCAACTCACAGGTGAGCTAACGACATGCGGTAAAGTGCGTTCGATTCAGCGTGAAATTTTAATTAAGATGTAGTTTTAAAAATATGTAAAAATACATTTCCTAATAGTTTTATTACACTTTTTAGACATTTTGACTACTGTAACTCAACTCACAGATGAGCTAGCGACATGAAGTTGAGTGTTTTGGAATCAGCTTGAAATTTTAATTAGGATGTAATTTTGAAACTCTGTAAAAATACATTTCTCAACGATTTTTTTCCACTTTTTAGAAAATTTGACTACTGTAACTCAACTCACAGGGAAGCTGGCAAATCATGGTAACCTGTTTTGGATTCAGCATGAAATTTCAGTCAAAGAGTAGTTTTGAAAATATGTAAAAATACATTTCTTAACAATTTTTTTCACTTTTTAGACAATTTGACTACTGTAACTCAACTCACAGAAAAGCTGGCAAAATATGGTGACCTGTTTTGGATTCAGCATGAAATTTCAGTCAAGAAGAAGTTTTGAAAAACGATAAAACTACATTTTGAAAATTTTCGATTTTTCATGGTTTTGATGAGACAACCACTCACAAATTTTTGGTCGACCTTGCCCTCGACCGACCTTTTTCCACATTGATATTATCACATAAGTACTGTAACTCAACTCACAGGTGAGCTAACGACATGCGGTAAAGTGCGTTCGATTCAGCGTGAAATTTTAATTAAGATGTAGTTTTAAAAATATGTAAAAATACATTTCCTAATAGTTTTATTTCACTTTTTAGACATTTTGACTACTGTAACTCAACTCACAGATGAGCTAGCGACATGAAGTTGAGTGTTTTGGAATCAACTTGAAATTTTATTTGAGATGTAGTTTTGAAACTCTGTAAAAATACATTTCTCAACGATTTTTTTCCACTTTTTAGAAAATTTGACTACTGTAACTCAACTCACAGGGAAGCTGGCAAAGCATGGTAACCTGTTTTGGATTCAGCATGAAATTTCAGTCAAAGAGTAGTTTTGAAAATATGTAAAAATACATTTCTTAACAATTTTTTTCACTTTTTAGACAATTTGACTACTGTAACTCAACTCACAGAAAAGCTGGCAAAATATGGTGACCTGTTTTGGATTAAGCATGAAATTTCAGTCAAGAAGAAGTTTTGAAAAACGAAAAAACTACATTTTGAAAATTTTCGATTTTTCATGGTTTTGATGAGACAACCACTCACAAATTTTTGGTCGACCTTGCCCTCGACCGACCTTTTTCCACATTGATATTATCACACAAGTACTGTAACTCAACTCACAGGTGAGCTAACGACATGCGGTAAAGTGCGTTCGATTCAGCGTGAAATTTTAATTAAGATGTAGTTTTGAAAATATGTAAAAATACATTTCCTAATAGTTTTATTACACTTTTTAGACATTTTGACTACTGTAACTCAACTCACAGATGAGCTAGCGACATGAAGTTGAGTGTTTTGGAATCAGCTTGAAATTTTAATTAGGATGTAATTTTGAAACTCTGTAAAAATACATTTCTCAACGATTTTTTTCCACTTTTTAGAAAATTTGACTACTGTAACTCAACTCACAGGGAAGCTGGCAAATCATGGTAACCTGTTTTGGATTCAGCATGAAATTTCAGTCAAAGAGTAGTTTTGAAAATATGTAAAAATACATTTCTTAACAATTTTTTTCACTTTTTAGACAATTTGACTACTGTAACTCAACTCACAGAAAAGCTGGCAAAATATGGTGACCTGTTTTGGATTCAGCATGAAATTTCAGTCAAGAAGAAGTTTTGAAAAACGAAAAAACTACATTTTGAAAAATTTCGATTTTTCATGGTTTTGATGAGACAACCACTCACAAATTTTTGGTCGACCTTGCCCTCGACCGACCTTTTTCCACATTGATATTATCACATAAGTACTGTAACTCAACTCACAGGTGAGCTAACGACATGCGGTAAAGTGCGTTCGATTCAGCGTGAAATTTTAATTAAGATGTAGTTTTAAAAATATGTAAAAATACATTTCCTAATAGTTTTTTTCCACTTTTTAGACATTTTGACTACTGTAACTCAACTCACAGATGAGCTAGCGACATGAAGTTGAGTGTTTTGGAATCAGCTTGAAATTTTAATCAGGATGTAGTTTTGAAACTCTGTAAAAATACATTTCTCAACGATTTTTTTCCACTTTTTAGAAAATTTGACTACTGTAACTCAACTCACAGGGAAGCTGGCAAATCATGGTAACCTGTTTTGGATTCAGCATGAAATTTCAGTCAAAGAGTAGTTTTGAAAATATGTAAAAACACATTTCTTAACAATTTTTTTCACTTTTTAGACAATTTGACTACTGTAACTCAACTCACAGAAAAGCTGGCAAAATATGGTGACCTGTTTTGGATTCAGCATGAAATTTCAGTCAAGAAGAAGTTTTGAAAAACGATAAAACTACATTTTGAAAATTTTCGATTTTTCATGGTTTTGATGAGACAACCACTCACAAATTTTTGGTCGACCTTGCCCTCGACCGACCTTTTTCCACATTGATATTATCACATAAGTACTGTAACTCAACTCACAGGTGAGCTAACGACATGCGGTAAAGTGCGTTCGATTCAGCGTGAAATTTTAATTAAGATGTAGTTTTAAAAATATGTAAAAATACATTTCCTAATAGTTTTATTTCACTTTTTAGACATTTTGACTACTGTAACTCAACTCACAGATGAGCTAGCGACATGAAGTTGAGTGTTTTGGAATCAACTTGAAATTTTATTTGAGATGTAGTTTTGAAACTCTGTAAAAATACATTTCTCAACGATTTTTTTCCACTTTTTAGAAAATTTGACTACTGTAACTCAACTCACAGGGAAGCTGGCAAAGCATGGTAACCTGTTTTGGATTCAGCATGAAATTTCAGTCAAAGAGTAGTTTTGAAAATATGTAAAAATACATTTCTTAACAATTTTTTTCACTTTTTAGACAATTTGACTACTGTAACTCAACTCACAGAAAAGCTGGCAAAATATGGTGACCTGTTTTGGATTAAGCATGAAATTTCAGTCAAGAAGAAGTTTTGAAAAACGAAAAAACTACATTTTGAAAATTTTCGATTTTTCATGGTTTTGATGAGACAACCACTCACAAATTTTTGGTCGACCTTGCCCTCGACCGACCTTTTTCCACATTGATATTATCACACAAGTACTGTAACTCAACTCACAGGTGAGCTAACGACATGCGGTAAAGTGCGTTCGATTCAGCGTGAAATTTTAATTAAGATGTAGTTTTAAAAATATGTAAAAATACATTTCCTAATAGTTTTATTACACTTTTTAGACATTTTGACTACTGTAACTCAACTCACAGATGAGCTAGCGACATGAAGTTGAGTGTTTTGGAATCAGCTTGAAATTTTAATTAGGATGTAATTTTGAAACTCTGTAAAAATACATTTCTCAACGATTTTTTTCCACTTTTTAGAAAATTTGACTACTGTAACTCAACTCACAGGGAAGCTGGCAAATCATGGTAACCTGTTTTGGATTCAGCATGAAATTTCAGTCAAAGAGTAGTTTTGAAAATATGTAAAAATACATTTCTTAACAATTTTTTTCACTTTTTAGACAATTTGACTACTGTAACTCAACTCACAGAAAAGCTGGCAAAATATGGTGACCTGTTTTGGATTCAGCATGAAATTTCAGTCAAGAAGAAGTTTTGAAAAACGAAAAAACTACATTTTGAAAAATTTCGATTTTTCATGGTTTTGATGAGACAACCACTCACAAATTTTTGGTCGACCTTGCCCTCGACCGACCTTTTTCCACATTGATATTATCACATAAGTACTGTAACTCAACTCACAGGTGAGCTAACGACATGCGGTAAAGTGCGTTCGATTCAGCGTGAAATTTTAATTAAGATGTAGTTTTAAAAATATGTAAAAATACATTTCCTAATAGTTTTTTTCCACTTTTTAGACATTTTGACTACTGTAACTCAACTCACAGATGAGCTAGCGACATGAAGTTGAGTGTTTTGGAATCAGCTTGAAATTTTAATCAGGATGTAGTTTTGAAACTCTGTAAAAATACATTTCTCAACGATTTTTTTCCACTTTTTAGAAAATTTGACTACTGTAACTCAACTCACAGGGAAGCTGGCAAATCATGGTAACCTGTTTTGGATTCAGCATGAAATTTCAGTCAAAGAGTAGTTTTGAAAATATGTAAAAATACATTTCTTAACAATTTTTTTCACTTTTTAGACAATTTGACTACTGTAACTCAACTCACAGAAAAGCTGGCAAAATATGGTGACCTGTTTTGGATTCAGCATGAAATTTCAGTCAAGAAGAAGTTTTGAAAAACGATAAAACTACATTTTGAAAATTTTCGATTTTTCATGGTTTTGATGAGACAACCACTCACAAATTTTTGGTCGACCTTGCCCTCGACCGACCTTTTTCCACATTGATATTATCACATAAGTACTGTAACTCAACTCACAGGTGAGCTAACGACATGCGGTAAAGTGCGTTCGATTCAGCGTGAAATTTTAATTAAGATGTAGTTTTAAAAATATGTAAAAATACATTTCCTAATAGTTTTATTTCACTTTTTAGACATTTTGACTACTGTAACTCAACTCACAGATGAGCTAGCGACATGAAGTTGAGTGTTTTGGAATCAACTTGAAATTTTATTTGAGATGTAGTTTTGAAACTCTGTAAAAATACATTTCTCAACGATTTTTTTCCACTTTTTAGAAAATTTGACTACTGTAACTCAACTCACAGGGAAGCTGGCAAAGCATGGTAACCTGTTTTGGATTCAGCATGAAATTTCAGTCAAAGAGTAGTTTTGAAAATATGTAAAAATACATTTCTTAACAATTTTTTTTCACTTTTTAGACAATTTGACTACTGTAACTCAACTCACAGAAAAGCTGGCAAAATATGGTGACCTGTTTTGGATTAAGCATGAAATTTCAGTCAAGAAGAAGTTTTGAAAAACGAAAAAACTACATTTTGAAAATTTTCGATTTTTCATGTTTTTGATGAGACAACCACTCACAAATTTTTGGTCGACCTTGCCCTCGACCGACCTTTTTCCACATTGATATTATCACACAAGTACTGTAACTCAACTCACAGGTGAGCTAACGACATGCGGTAAAGTGCGTTCGATTCAGCGTGAAATTTTAATTAAGATGTAGTTTTAAAAATATGTAAAAATACACTTCCTAATAGTTTTATTACACTTTTTAGACATTTTGACTACTGTAACTCAACTCACAGATGAGCTAGCGACATGAAGTTGAGTGTTTTGGAATCAGCTTGAAATTTTAATTAGGATGTAATTTCGAAACTCTGTAAAAATACATTTCTCAACGATTTTTTTCCACTTTTCAGAAAATTTGACTACTGTAACTCAACTCACAGGGAAGCTGGCAAATCATGGTAACCTGTTTTGGATTCAGCATGAAATTTCAGTCAAAGAGTAGTTTTGAAAATATGTAAAAATACATTTCTTAACAACTTTTTTCACTTTTTAGACAATTTGACTACTGTAACTCAACTCACAGAAAAGCTGGCAAAATATAGTGACCTGTTTTTTATTCAGCATGAAATTTCAATCAAGAAGAAGTTTTGAAAAACGATAAAACTACATTTTGAAAATTTTCGATTTTTCATGGTTTTGATGAGACAACCACTCACAAATTTTTGGTCGACCTTGTCCTCGACCGACCTTTTTCCACATTGATATTATCACATAAGTACTGTAACTCAACTCACAGGTGAGCTAACGACATGCTGTAAAGTGCGTTCGATTCAGCGTGAAATTTTAATTAAGATGTAGTTTTAAAAATATGTAAAAATACATTTCCTAATAGTTTTATTTCACTTTTTAGACATTTTGACTACTGTAACTCAACTCACAGATGAGCTGGCGACATGAAGTTAAGTGTTTTGGAATCAGCTTGAAATCTTAATTAGGATGTAGTTTTGAAACTCTGTAAAAATACATTTCTCAACGATTTTTTTCCACTTTTTAGAAAAATTTGACTACTGTAACTCAACTCACAGGGAAGCTGGCAAATCATGGTAACCTGTTTTGGATTCAGCATGAAATTTCAGTCAAAGAGTAGTTTTGAAAATATGTAAAAATACATTTCTTAACAACTTTTTTCACTTTTTAGACAATTTGACTACTGTAACTCAACTCACAGAAAAGCTGGCAAAATATAGTGACCTGTTTTGGATTCAGCATGAAATTTCAGTCAAGAAGAAGTTTTGAAAAACGATAAAACTACATTTTGAAAATTTTCGATTTTTCATGGTTTTGATGAGACAACCACTCACAAATTTTTGGTCGACCTTGCCCTCGACCGACCTTTTTCCACATTGATATTATCACATAAGTACTGTAACTCAACTCACAGGTGAGCTAACGACATGCGGTAAAGTGCGTTCGATTCAGCGTGAAATTTTAATTAAGATGTAGTTTTAAAAATATGTAAAAATACATTTCCTAATAGTTTTATTTCACTTTTTAGACATTTTGACTACTGTAACTCAACTCACAGATGAGCTAGCGACATGAAGTTGAGTGTTTTGGAATCAGCTTGAAATTTTAATTAGGATGTAGTTTTGAAACTCTGTAAAAATACATTTCTCAACGATTTTTTTCCACTTTTTAGAAAATTTGACTACTGTAACTCAACTCACAGGGAAGCTGGCAAATCATGGTAACCTGTTTTGGATTCAGCATGAAATTTCAGTCAAAGAGTAGTTTTGAAAATATGTAAAAATACATTTCTTAACAACTTTTTTCACTTTTTAGACAATTTGACTACTGTAACTCAACTCACAGAAAAGCTGGCAAAATATGGTGACCTGTTTTGGATTAAGCATGAAATTTCAGTCAAGAAGAAGTTTTGAAAAACGAAAAAACTACATTTTGAAAATTTTCGATTTTTCATGGTTTTGATGAGACAACCACTCACAAGTTTTTGGTCGACCTTGCCCTCGACCGACCTTTTTCCACATTGATATTATCACATAAGTACTGTAACTCAACTCACAGGTGAGCTAACGACATGCGGTAAAGTGCGTTCGATTCAGCGTGAAGTTTTAATTAAGTCTGAAGGGTTTTCAAATCATATAAATTCAAATTTTGAAAACTACATCTAGATTGAAATTTCATGCTGAATCTAACGCACTTTACCTCGTGACGCGAGCTCAGCTGTGAGTCGAGTTACAGAATTCAGAATCCAAAAATCTGAAGCGTCAGTTTTTCAAAACTTTATCTAGATCAAAATTTTATGCTGAATCCAACGCACTTTACCTCATTTCGTTAGCTTGTCTGTGAGTCGAGTTACAGTAGTCGACATGGGTGATAATTTCAATGAGAACAAGGGTTGGTCGAGTGAGTTGGCCAAAAAGTTGAGACTGTTCGTCTGTTCGAAAACATGAAAAATGGAAAAATTTCAAAATGTAGTTTTTTTGTTTTTTAAAACTTCTTTTTAATCGAAGTTCTACGCTGAATTCAATAAACTTCACCTCATGTCGCTAGCTTTACTGTGCTGATGTCCCCCTTTTGTTCACGAAGAGCGAGAATGCCCGTGAAGTCGCAAGAAGAGAGCCGATTGCCCCTTGCTGATTATTGCCTGCTACAAGGCCGCCTGTCCCCCTCCAGCTACACACGCAGCTCGTCTCGTATTCTATTCCTACTACTTCCGAAACTATATTTCTGGTCTACTAGAGTTGGCGACACCAAGAAGAGGGAAAGAACATAATCATTGTCATTTGTATTAAACATCAATTTTGTTGTTACGTAGGGACACGTAACTTGTGAAAGCTGGGGATGTAACATCCTAGCACCCTTCGTATTAGACCCTTCGTATTAGACCATTGTACAAATGGCGTTGAAAAATAAGTAGTCGGGTTTTTTTCATGCACGCACTGTATAAGCACCATCAAGGCTTATAATGTTACAATTCAAGAGAACATGAACACGCAATAGTTGAGATAGTTAGGAGATGCGCCCCTCATCCCTCATCCACGTCGCTATACCGTTATATTGGTCGGAATAGTTTTTTAATCGACCTCTCTGCCACTGAGCGTCGGAAGCACAGAACACAATAAAGTACTGCTCTGCCTCGAATCTTATACATACGGAAAGTGTGTACTCATAAGTTGTGTAGCGACAATTTCGAGTAGGACCAAAGTTCTTCAACGACTATTCTCATTAGAACAGAATATCTGTAGCGACGGGTTCGAGTTAAACCCATGCTCTGCAACGTCTGTTCTGAGTAGGACCCAAGTTCTGTAACGAAAATGTAGAAGAGGACCCAAGTTCTACAGAGACAGTTTTGAGCTGGTCTCAAGATCTGCCGAGATATCCACGAACTAATCCAAGTTCTGCGACGACAATTTTGAGTGGGACTCAATTCGTGGCACGAAGATTTTAGGTAAGATCAGTAGCGCGATGAAAATATTCAAAATGAGATGTTGAAGGTGATTATCTGTAAACAAGAAAATATACAAAGCATAAAGCATAAGTTGTATTTATTCATAATAATTGTAGGATTTTATGTGTATTTAGCTACAAGTAGCAGGTTGGTTGTTTTATCTTAATAAAGCACTCGAGCGAAGCGAGAGTGCATTGGCGAGCGAAGCGAGCCCCGTCAGCCGGAGCGAAGCGACGGCTGCGCAAAATTTTCACCGTTTTTCTATTCTATTCTTTCTTTCTTTCTTCTTCTTCTTCTTCTTCGCGCGCGCGCGCGTGTGTGTGGAGAAGGAGAGGGGGAGTACTGTTCCAGCTCTTGGGGAGAGGGCCGTGCAGCATTCCACCTAGATCGGTAGGGATCAGCTACTCGTCTAGGTGAAGAGCCGCGCAGCACTTCCCCACTCCGGGGTGGATTACTTCCCGAAGTGGTGGAGCAGCGGTTCCCCACACACTCAAAATGACCGTGCTGCTCCAGACTGGGGGATCAGTTCCCAGTGGGAGCAGCAGTTTGCAGGACAGGAGCCACGGCTGGAAACGGCTGGAAACGGCTGGACACGGCTGGACACGGCTGGACACGGCTGGAAACGGCTGGACACGGCTGGAAACGGCTGGACACGGCTGGACACGGCTGGACACGGCTGGACACGGCTGGACACGGCTGGACACGGCTGGACACGGCTGGACACGGCTGGACACGGCTGGACCACGGCTGGACACGGCTGGACACGGCTGGGCACAGGAGATGGCAACTGACTGACTCGACTGCCGAATCCGCCCGCCTTTTATACTAAGAGGGCGTGGCTTAAAAGGGGCGTGTCTGCGATCGGGCTATTTTTTTGTAGGCTATTTGGTCAGAACATTGTAGTGTTCTTTGATCTGATCATCAAACTACATCGTTTGAACCTGATCGTTAGAGCAGTCGCGACTTTTTCATTTCTAACTTCCCTTATTTTTTCTTTTTTTTCTTACAGTCCAATGCCGGCCCATTCACAGTCTATCTGTCGCCCGGTCTATCTGTCGCTCATCCGCAGTCCATATGTCGCCCATTTACGGTCCGATGCCGGTCCGGTTCATCTGTTGCCCGGTCCATGTGTCGCCCATTTACGGTCCAATGCCGGTCCGCCAAAGGTTTTGGAGAGTATTTCATTTCCGATGAATGAATCGAATTTACATTCATTAGCATTGATTTCACTTCTCGAAAACATTTGTAGTCCATAGACAGCATTTATTCAATTTATCGTGCAATGTCCCATTTTTTCTTGCTTGATCATCCAATTTTTAATGCGACTTCCGTTCACCGCGTGACAGAGCTTTTCTGTACGAAAATATTCAAGAAACAAACAGTAATCAACAAAACTACAGTAACTTTTGATCTATCGCTTATTCTGAAGGTTTTCACGCGAGTTCACTTTTCATTCTCATTTCATCCTTTCTTTCCATCTTCATTAAGTGTCTTCAAACTGAAAAGACGACGATTTTGTCTGTTATTTACTCGTACGTCTTTCTTTTTAATTTTCACCCCGTCTGTTTATGAAATTTCCGGTTTAACGAAACCGGGAAACGTTAAATTAACGAATTTTTCTTCTTTTAACGAAACCGTCAAGAATTTGTGTCTTTGCACGCTCATTTCACGACGCGTCAATTTTTAAATCGAATTTTACCCGAAATTTCGTTAAATCCCTTAAATTTTGTAAACAGCCATGGATACACGTGTCTCCAAGTCTCAGCTCTTGACAAAAGTCGTTTTCCCAACTACAACTTCCTTTATAATGATAGATGAAATTTGTGGATCACGATTAAGACTTCACGCGCGATTTTAAGCTGTGAATACTGGACGGCTGAAGGTTAGAAACAGATCGACTCCAGTGCTTTTAAGAGCATGATAACAGAAACAAGACTGAAAACTGATTCTTACCTTCATCGGCTCCGCAGCAATTCGAACTCCGCATGTGTCGGTACTTGATGGACACATCAATTCTGATCATCATCTTCTGTTCATTCACACTGAAAAATAGTGAATGACATAACTTTTTTCCCAATCACTCAATTAATTTTTTAGTACAAGTGTCATCAAGTTATTGAGACAGAAATTAAAACATTTCCACCTCACCCAAAAACTTTATGGTTTATATTGCTCAGTTTGACGGCTGAAGGTTAGAAACAGATCGACTCCAGTGCTTTTAAGAGCATAATTTCCAAGGAAAACTCTCACCTAGTTTCTTGTCCGAGAAAAAGTTACTTCATCCCTCGTGGAGAGCCATGGAAGTCGTATAACCACCTGGACGTGTTTTTTTCGAAATTGTTCTCACGAAAATGATGTTTTTTTTTGCTATAGGTAGAAATTGAAAATATTTTCTATAAAAGTCAGTACTTCGTGAAACTCTGGAACCTGTTGAATGAAAAAACGATTTCAGATTGCTTCTGTGGGTCTGAGAAGAGGATGATCCCTTGTACGGTAGAAGGGCGAGCAAAATACTCATGTGGCAAGTCGTGTTCCGGTTTTTATGACCGTGGTTTGCATCAATGCCCGAAAAAGTTTGTTTCCATTGCTTTCTCTCCAATTAAATAGTTCACCCCATAATGAAAATTAGAAAAAAGTAGCTCTGCATTTGACAAACGAGACTGAGAAGGTAGCGATTCTATTGTGTTTTTTTCCCCAATTCGAGTTTTTTTCAGTTTTTGATGAATTTAATTACACACAGCACGGAAGTGGGAATTCCGTCCAACACTGTCAGGTATTTCACACCAGAATGAAAGTTAGCTTATTATCTGACAAACGAGACTGAAGGAAATGACCTTTAGCGTAATTCTGATCGAAAGTTGAGACTTAACTAGGCCTAGGTAACAAAAAACGCGCAAAAATGTTCTACATGAAAAAGTCATGCTTTAAAACCGCTTAACACATGTGGCTCTGGATCCGAAATACGGTGAAGGTCATTTCCTGTTGAGAAGGTATGCATTCTATTTTTTTTTCTGTCAGTTTCGATATTTTTCAATTTTTGAATCATTTTATCACAAGAAATAATAGTTTTGACTGGAAGTTTGAAACCCGTCCAAAACTGTAGACCCGCCGCAGACGGCATAGTCTGCCAACCCTCTCAGCATCATGTATGCTTGATTTCGGTATCCAAAACTTGACTCTTCACGAAAGTTGTTCTCCCAACCTAACCTAAGCTTAGTATAAAGGGAAATTACTTTTGGATGCAGATTGCAAATTGAGAAAATGCATGACACAGGAGTGAGGGTTGGCAGATTATGTCGTCTCCCACGGGCTTCAAAACTGTTGTCCCCAGCAAATGATCATCTTACAGGTGTCACGACACGTCCACCGGGTGTGGTGTGTGTCCAACAGCCCCGTCGACGATTTCTTCCTGCTCATGTGGCAAACATACTCTTCTCGAACTCGGAATAGTACGTGAAAGTTGCACAGATCAGATACCAACATGTTCGCTCATTTGTGACAAGCAACTCGAGTGCGGAGTCGATGGTATGATTTCACATACTTTGGATTGACTGTTCACAAAGCGCAAAACGGATGAAATATTTCGACTACTAAAGTTTCATGGAAGTAAAATTTTTCAAAACGAAAGTCGGAAGATGGAAGTGAAAAAAGGGTGAGAGAGAGAGAGACAGACAGACAGACCGATAGACCGAAATTCTTCACGAATTCATTTTCTCAGGAAAACCTCACCGATGCAAATCCCGTTGTCATCAAGGTCCATGTCCTCCGTGTGACGACACCACTTTCGTCATCTGTAGATGTGGCCTGACAAGAAAAACGATCTCATGTGAAGAATATTTGCAGGTTCTTGCCAACGGTGAGTTTTAGAACTCAAAAATATTTTGCTCTTCGTGACGTCGCCATTTAGTATGTATGGCGACGTCCCGATGGAAAAACTCTTGTCTCTTGTCACCATATCGTCGTCGGAACGTCGCCATCATGACAAAAAATTACAACATTTGTTTTTTTCCCTACAGATGACGGACTGTATCACTGTGAGCGACGGTGTAGGAAGAAAAAATCGTGTGGAATTCACAAATGTCAAGAGTCTTGCTGTGACATAAAGGAACACTTCTGTGGACAGGTGATTTTCTCAAATATTTCTGAAAATCAAATTTTCAAAGAATCAAAATAACAAGCACGAGTATTATTCTCGTCATGATAATATTCTGATGTTACATCGAAGAACTTTGAAAAATGTTATCGTAGAATCTTCATTTCTCACGATTATTCGTCCTTCTTAAAATTTGTGTTCAAAATAAGATCAGAAGATGAGATGCGGTTCTAGAAAAGTCGAGTAAAGGGTTATCGTCTTGCAGATCTGCAACAAACGGTTGTCATGTGGTAATCACACGTGCACATCGCTGTGTCATGCTGGCCAGTGTAGACGTTGTCTAGACGCGAGTTTTGAAGAGCAATACTGCCACTGTGGAGACACAGTACGAGAACCTCCTGTCGCGTGTGGTATGCCTCCACCGGAATGCAAAAGCCGTTGTGTCCGTGAGCACGCATGTGATCATGAAGTCATGCACAAGTGAGTGTTTCACTAATTTGAAGACGTTATTTGGTCACAGTATGTTTTATTTCGCGGTCCGTTTCTCAGCTCAAAGGCGACTGATCGTTAGACACATTTAGATTTTTTTTAATTATCAATAAGTAGTGAACAGGCGACCAGACCAATGCCAGCAATAGAAAGGTAACTGGTCCAATGAGCATAAATGAAAGCAGAAAACAAACAACTTTGTCTTACATTTAGCATGAATGACATGTAGACATGTAGAGTTTGTGTTATATTGTAAAAAACTGATCAAAAAGAGAGTACTGGGGAGAATATTAAGACTAAAATTTGCAACTAAACGAAAAATCACAATTCGGTTATACTATCAATCTTAAAATTAACACATGCTATACCAGTATCATGTAGGGCCTCTCTCTGATCACGAGAATGAATGCAAAACGAGTATCGATCGATTCAAAAATTTCGTAATTTTACATTATAACAGTGGAGCGCACTTTCTTCTCCTAAAATTTTTCGTTTTTTTCTTTTCAGTTTCATGCTTTTCGAGTAACCTGTCCTCGCAGTCTACTTATGGGGTTTGTTTGAAAACCTGAAGACTAGATCAAACTATTTTCATTTGTTATCAGTTTAGTTCTGAAAAGAAATAAGCCTGAAAAGTAAGTATGCGTGCATTTTCCGAAAACCTGATTCATTGTGTTTTCCATGTTGAGGAGTAGTAGAATTCATTTGTGTGGTAAAATCATCGTTTCTCACTCTTTTTAGTTTCAGCTTTTGTTTTTTTTTTCATAATTAAAATAATGTTTCAACTCATTTCTATTTCCACATTCAAACATGACAGTTCTGGCGCAAATAGTGTTAAAGACGACACATTTCAGACTTGGAAGACCTGTAGACCGTGCAGTGTGACGATATAACCTGGAACATCCTCCACAAGGGTCAATGTTCGTACAAAGCATGGTTCGTTTTCATCATATTTTTTCGTGTTTATGGACTTCTTATGTGTTTTCCGTACAATTACTTGGAAAATTATAATTGAACAAATACAGGACGAAACCGACACTCTTTTGCCGTATTGAATACAATTTGACTGGTTTGTGCAACAGGGCATCCTGCCCGCTAGCCAACTCACAATACGCGACGATAAGGGAGGAGAATGGTGAGTTCGAGTGATACTAAATTAGAGTAATTAAAAAGAACATCTGTCCAATACTTGTCAGTGATACTGCCAATGGTTTTGATTTAAAAATTTTTTGTCACGCTACTTCTGCGCCCAGTTCTCAGCTCATAGACGGCGAATCGAAGTTGCTTGAAAGTCATTTGAAAGGTTCGAATCAAGTTTATAATTGAATCCGACCGTGCGCTGCTGCGCGACCCAAATTTTCTCAATTTTGAAATACATGCGTGTCCTCATCGGGACTGTTTTGGCATAAATCGGAATAATTTCACAGATTTCCAAGAAATGACCTCATAAGTAGTGCTAGTTTTTTTGAAAAAGAACTTTTTTTCAGTAATTGAATATTTTGTATTCTTATGTTTCAGGAGTCTGTTACCTCTACGCAAAGGTAGTAGAACGTAGTCACTTCCCACGTCGACTGTGGGAAAAGACGAAACTGTCGAAGGATATGAACAAAGCACTCGAGCAAATTAGTGACTCGCTTCTTCACTGGAGTGAGTACGTACGGCACAAATGCAAGGCGCGTCTCATCCGAATCCATCAGTACCTAATCAGAATGAGAAAAATGGCAGTCCGAGGAAAGTGAGTATTTCGAATTATTTGGGTTAGTAATCAAAAGTCAAAATTATATCCCTAAGCTTGTATTTATGAACTCGGGAAAAGTCTGATTAGACATGGTAACTGTGATGTAAGATCTGGTAATCTTTGTTAAAAAAACCTGATAAGTTATTTTGATTCTTGCACTATTGAGAGGTTTTAAAAGACATTGTGAAATTTATATTTTCATCGGTCAACACGAGTAGGAAACGATTCTCACAATTATAGAGTAAACGGCGTAAATAATGCTGTTCAAGAACATAAAACATACGATGATTAATGTTTTCTTGGTTAAAATATCCCACTTTGGTGATTTCTAACGTTTCATAGAAAACGCACACTATTTTCCGAAAATTGTTGGAAGAACAATGTCGAAAAGTAATATTGATGATATAACTCGTGATTACAATTTTCAATAAAAGTTGAGTAGTCAACATTTGAAAAAGTGTCGCTTTATCATACAAAAAAACAACTTTCAGCCAGAAGAAATTGGTGACGATTGGAAGAAAAGCGGACCGACGTGCAGTTTTTTTAATCAGGAAGAAGACGACAACGACGACGATGACGAATCTGTAGACGACGAAGAAGAAAGTGGGTCGGAAGAACCACCAGTGAAGAAAACGAAGAAGACTATCAAGAAGAAGACAACTACCAAGAAGACTGCCAAGTCGACCAGAAAGGTATTTTTATGTTCAAAAATAATTTGTAAATCGACTTTTTTACTTCTTGACTGAAAGAAGTGGTCTTTAGAAAACTTTTTGACTGAAAGAAGTGGTCTTTAGAGGCAATTGAGTTGTTCTGATTGAAAAAAGGGATTTTCAGAGGCAATTTCTTTGATTTTTCTCTCTCTCTCTCTCTCTCTCTTGTTGTTTTTGTTAAGTACCGCCCATTCTGCCCGCCCACTTAGGTTTCTACCAAATTGAAAACCACTTACACGATTACCTGAGTGTGAAAACAAATAAATTGTGATTTCAGATCAAGAAGCGGCCACATGTCGAAATTGAATACGAAGAGGAAGGAAGCTCTAAAGCTATTCTGAAGTCCTAATTCGAAACGGTCGTTTTTTCAACACACCCCTTTGTTACTGTTGTCTGTTTTATTTTCATCCTTCGTTTATTTTTTTTCTAGATTTCACTTTACAATAACTGTTCCTCTCTTTTAAAATGAATGTTGAATATCGTTTGTGGTATTTTTTTTAAATCTCTTTACATCGGTTCTCAACCGAGTATGTTATCTTTGCTTTTTTATTCATTAGTTTATTTTGTGATCTTGAACACTTTCCACCAATGGACGCTTCGACAGGTCTCACATGTGTGGCCTGCAAAGTCGTCTTTGCAGGTGCTGACCTTCAGAGAGATCATTACAAAAGTGACTGGCATCGGTACAATTTGAAGAGACAGGTAAATTTTTCCTAGAATGGAGAATGTGCACGAACAAGCTTAGGTGTCCAACAAAGGTTGTTCTGTTTTTTGAGACGCGTTACCTCTCTTTCTCTCTCTCTCTCTCTCTCTCTCTCTCTCTCTCTCTCTCTCTCTCTCTCTTTTTCTCTCTCTTCTCTTTCCCTCTCTCTCTTCTCTCTCCCTCTCTTTCTCTTCTCTCCCCTCTCTCTCTCCCTCTCTCTCTCCCTCTCTCTCTCTCCCTCTTCTCGCTCTCGTGGTAATGTGAACGAATTTTTAAAGATGATTTTCATTATTTTCATGATTCCAGAACGCGAAAAATCAAGCGATAATCGACGAAAAGACGGCCGAGTTGATGGAGTCGATTGATAACAAGCTGCAGACAGAGGATAACGAAGACTCAGAAGGATGGGAGACGGACGAGGAAGGATCTCAGCCAGAAGAAGAAGAAGAAGGAAATGACCTCAATTGATTTCGATGAGAAGGCTGCTCTACCGGTCAACAAATGTCTTTTCTGTCCGCAAACTAAGGAAAACATACAGGTAGATTTTGAGATAGTAGGTTGTCCTCAGAGAAGGCACCAGAGTTGCATGGAGGGGAAATTTTTTCCCCGAAAGTCGGAAGTGTAAAAAGGACGGAAGTCGGAAATAGAATTTGTTAAACGGAAGTCGGAAGTGAAGAAGGGCGGAGGTCAGAATTCCGTGCAACTATGGAAGGCACCTCTGCTCTGATTTAACCCAATATAGTTTGGGAATGACTAGAATCTAATCTGATATTGATTTCATCCAATCGAATTTCCTTTCCTGGTCGAATCTGCGGTCTGTTCTCAGCTTATGGGAATCGGATCGAGACAGTGCAAACGCTGTTTCATAGCACGTCTTGTCCCGGAGATGCAAAGCTCATGTTCAATTCGTTTTGCCCGCGCGCTGCTGCGCGGCATTGATTCTCTCAATTCAAATATTTAAACGTTCCCCGTTCTGCGACAAAACGAAAAAATGAATAGGCGTCTGGATGACGGAAAAAGACCAACATCATGTTCAACTGATTTTTCATCAGTATTATAGACTTAAAATGTCCGATTGAAGAAAACAAAACCCTGTTTTACAGGAAAACAAGAAGAATATGGAATTCCACCACGGATTGTCCCCGAAGAACACTACGTATGTGACGAGATTGGACTTTTTCAATATCTCGGTATGTTTTTTTTCACATCGGTAATAACTCACAAGCTAGTTTCAAATCATTTTCCATCAAAAAAGTGTCAAATGTCGAGTGTGAGAAAAAAGGAAACAAATGGGGAGATCTGACTGGTCACCTAGGTTTTCAAATACTCTGAAAATAAGCCGATCTCAAAATCTGCGTCGTCGACTTGGTTTTCAAATTATTGTGGTTTGCGTAGGTCAACCTAAAGGTAACAAGTTTTTGTCCCTATTGTTTGAAAACTGCTGAGAAAATATAATGTTTCTTCAAAAATTCCTCATTATTAGCTTCTAGCTCGAGAAATGATTTTTTTTTCATTTTCTCGAAGCGTGTTGAGCACGCCAAAAAGTTGCAAAACATACGTAAGACCAAAAAGGATGGTAGAAAACAGTGTTGGCGATTTTAATGACGCTGGAACTGCTAAACTTTTTGAATTTTTTCTTTCAAGTTCAAGTTTTATCCTATAAACGTTTCAATGGTGAAATCAAGAAAGAACGACCAAAAAAGGCAACGTGAGCTTTTCTGAAACGTGAAAGATTGAAGTAATACACACCGCGCTAAGCGCAGTAGAAAAGTGTCAGACCAAGCAGAGAGGGGAGGCGACCAATAAGCAGCGAGCACAATCCCCGCCCCTTCGTAAATCCAGCACCGCTGTAGATCAAATTACAGTTACTGTAGCTTACAGCCTCTCGCAACGAACAGTTAGATCTTTGTGGATTTAAATTATTTTTTATTTTCAATCCATTCTGAAATTTAAAGCTCATTACGTAAATCGTTCTTGTATTTCAAGGCAAAACTGCTACGCACATATCTTCCTCTACCTGTAAAAAAGTCTGACATCCGTAAATCGGTTACTGAGTACTGTATCAGTTTCGCCTCGAAATACAAGAACGATTAAGTAATGCGCCTTTAATTTCAATGGACTAAAAGTAAGAATGACAATTTAAATCCACAAAGATCTAACTGTTCGTTGTGAGAGTTCCGACTCCTACCGTACTCATTTTACAAAAATTCGAAAAAAGATAAAGAGAATCATTACAGGTCTGAAGGTTGGTGCTGGAAGGTGTTGTCTGTTCTGCCCTGACCGTAAAGGTCGCTATCAAACGATCGAAGCGTGCCAGAGCCATATGCGCGACAAGGAGCACTGCAGGCTCAGAGCCGACCCAGAGTCGATGATCGAACTGACCGATTACTATGACTTCACGTGAGCTTTTCTGAAACGTGAAAGATTGAAGTAATACACACCGCGCTAAGCGCAGTAGAAAAGTCTCAGACCAAGCAGAGAGGGGAGGCGACCAATAAACAGCGAGCACAAACCCCGCCCCTTCGTAAATCCAGCACCGCTGTAGATCAAATTACAGTTACTGTAGCTTAAAAACTTGTTTCTCTAACGTGTTTCTCAAATTTCATGATAAAAAGAGACCATTCGCAAATCTCTCTATATTCACTTGCGTTTTAGCACAGAAGTTAGAAAAATTAGGGAGTCCGAAAGTTGGCCCTTCACAAAAGTTGTTCTCCCAACCTAACCTAAGCTTATTATAAAAGGAAATTACTTTTGGTTGCAGTTTGCAAAATGAATATAGAGCCATTTGCTGAAGATTTGTGATAAAATCATGTGTAATTGCATCTCCGAGACTCAGTTCTCCACAAAAGTTGTTCCCCTTATCTTACCTGAGTTTATTATGAAAGAAAAATCAACGTTGGCTGCAATTTGCAAAATGAATATAGAGAGATTTGCTGAACTTTTGATAAAAAGCTAGTAAAGGAAGAAAGTTACACTACTTGCAACTTTTCAACAGCAATTGGCGAAACAAATTCGCTTTTTAAGATGGGAAAAATAGGACAAAAAATGACGACCACCTTTAGCTCGGCGTTCGTAACCAAAATAGAGAGGGAGGGAGGAACTTAGCTGACCCAGGTCTTCAAAACCACTTCTGTTATCAAATATGGAGTCTAAATCGGTGATTTTATGAAAGAGACAAAGGGACTCGAGCGTAGCGATGGCATACTTGTAGTAGAATACGATTAGTTCTTTTTCGGAAAAAAATTATTCTCAACCGTATCGCCTAGGGTCGAAATTAAGTAGAAACCTACTTCAGACCTCTCTACAACGAAAATGGAGAACTTTCAACTGGATTGTCGTTTGATGATGGAGGCTGGTCTCTCACTCTTCCATCTGGTGCGTTTTTTTCTTTTTTTCAAAATGAAGAGAACGTGAAATTTATATTTTCTTTAATGTCTATTCACAACTAAAACGTCTTGATCATTGTGTGAAAGGTGTAGGTTTTATGAGGTTATATTTTTTTACATCTTACAGAAAGTACTTTTCATTTTTATTATAATAAAAATACGGTTCTCAGGTGCTAAAGTCGGTCATCGCAGTCTCGTTCGGTACTACAAGCAGTACTTGAAAGATGGAGAAGGTGGTATCAAGCAAGTCGGACAGGCCGCTCTTGATAAGGCCAAGGGACTATACCCTGCACTCGCGTGGACAGGAAATACGAGTAAGTTTTTCGGTCTTGAAAATTGTACCAATAGGAAATGTCATCTTGAAAATCAATAATAATAATATAATTTATTCCGTAAAGCGGAGTAAATGAGAATAAGAGAAGGAGAAAAGGAAAATAAACTTGTGATAAAGTATCCAAACAAAAAATGAAGGGATTGAAAAATGAAGACGGGAATATGGGAAGGAAGAGAAAGGATGTCGAGCAGAGTTGCACGAAATTCCGACTTCCGTCGAAAAAAATTTTTTCGTGAAAAATGACGAAAAACCGTGAAATCGTTTCTATTCAGTATGGAATTGACCTATCACCTGTTGAGAATGCGCGAATATACAATATCTCTGGGTTTTTTCCAACTTTTTTGCACTCCCGACTACCGTTGAAAAAATTATACTTCCGACTTCCGTCTTCTGTTTAAAAAATTCACTTCCAACTTCCGACTTCCGTTTTGAAAAAATTTACTTCCGTGCAACTCTGATGTCGAGTACGCGTTGTCTATTTCTATAAGGGTCCAGCAATAGGTGCACCCATTTGGATACTTTTGTTCCCTCTGATTATAGCTTGTCCCAAGTAACTGAGGTTCACCAAACCACCGTTACGAGGTTGCCTAGCTAGGGCAGATGGATGGCCGGAGTGATCTCGATATGGACTTTTGTGTGTGACTCGAATGCGATATTCATGGGGCAGATATCTTCCTCTACCTGTAAAAAAGTCTGACCTCCGTAAATCGGTTACTTATTACGGTAAAAGTTTCGCCTTGAAACACAAGAACGATTAAGTAATGCGCCTTTAATTTCAATGGACTAAAAGAATGATAATTTAAATCCACAAAGATCTAACTGTTCGTTGTGAGAGTCCCGACCCTAGGCACATATATCGCTAGAAGCATGGCCGTTTTCAAACGCGCTCTAATCTCAATTTTGCAGAATGAGTACGGTAACTCTCACAACGAACAGTTAGATCTTTGTGGATTTAAATTATTATTCTTACTTACAGTTCATTGAAATTAAAGGCGCATCACTTAATCGTTCTTGTGTTTCAAGGCGACACTGCTACAGTACTAAGTAACCGATTTACGGAGGCCAGATTTTTTACAGGTAGAGAAAGGGTAGGCCTACCGTACTCATTTTACAAAAATGCGGCTGACGCGCGTTTGAAATCGGTCAGACTTTTTTTGCTAGATATGTGTGGGGAGCGATAGGAGAGCAAGTATACTACTGTTGATTGGAGCGACATTCCGGGTACTTTATCTCAGCAAGGGAGAAATCAGTCGAAGCTAGCGTCTTGAAGAACAATATTGATTAGATACCAGAGTTGCACGGAAGTAAAATTTTTAAGAGGCTGAGTAGAAACGATTTCACGGTCTTTTCGTCATTTTTCACTTCCTATATGATATATACAGTAGCGGACGAACGTTTAGTAGTAACTTTCATTTTTCCTGTCTAAGCTGAATGCCACTTTTCCACTGCCAATCTCATTGGCAGTCTATTGTCAACGCGACTTGTTATAACACCATTGTCAACGTCAAGAAGGCTTAAAAATCAGAATCCAAGTCATCTGCATTGACAATCGACTGCAAATGCAATTGGAGATGGAAAAGAGGCTTTGCCAATGATCGCCAATATGCCCATGCCTAGTCTAAGCCTCGAGAAATCCCTTGAAAAGGAATAAAAATCAACTTCTGCCAACGTACTTTTTGCAGCAGTACAAGCGAAACGACTGGCGAAAGACCTCAAGTTCATTGATCGTTATCGCAGAAAGATGGACATCAGGTCAAATTACAAAATGAAGTTGTTCAAGACGCAAGGACGTGTCGGTGATAACTGAGGTCATCCTGGTAATTTTTGTTCATTTTTGTTGAATTTTGGAAAAGTCCCCTTTGTTAGTTTATACCACCTGTCTCAGGCATTAAGATTCTGTAGGATTCCCCTTTTTTGGAAAAAAATGACCATACACTGAAGAATAAGCTTGTTATAGTTAATACGAAAAAGTGTACTGAATCGTTTTTATTAAGAATCATTTTTTCATTTATCTTTGTCGACACCTCAAATTTTAGGCTTAGGTAAGGTTCAAAGCACTAGTTAGGTACGATGATAAGATTTGATCAAAGTTTAAACTTGATTATCACAAAAAATTTTTTCACCTTGTGAGCCCTCCTTGAGGAAATGATTCTTAATAGAAACGATTCAGTACACTTTTTCGTATTAAGTAGCTTGTTATACGAAAGAGAAACGAAAAAGGTTGTTGTTTTCATTCCGGAATGAGTTGAGCATGAAAACAAATGGAAAACTGCCGAACTTGATTGCCTGTGTTGATCCCCCGTCCTGAAATAATGAGTTGAAATAAAAAGTTTTTCGATAGAAGCCAGTAGAAATAACTAAATTCATAGCCAAAAATACATTAAAAACGACCAGCGTTTGAAAAAAATGTTGCCTAAAACTGTGGAATGCGGAGGACCCGAGAAAGACAAAAGTGGGCTACTGTAATACCGTATCCTACGGGTCGGATGAGAGAGAGAAAACAGAAGTGATTACTGTAGAGTTGAACAGTTTACATGAGAGAAATTATTAAATTAAAATAGTTTAACGGTTGGTGGGAGATTCATGAGGTCATAGGTTGTGATGGTTAGCGACCAAATGTTTGAATGCCGAAACATCCACGTTCTCCAGGTCGTCTGGGATCGAAGCACCCTGGAATTTTGTTGTTGTATATAAAATCAAAAATTTTATGTCTCAGAATCAACTGCAAATAGAGGAACTGATAGATCTGATAATTTTGGATCGTTTGAAATAGGTCTCGCTACTAGAAACCTTCTAGAAGTCGAGTTACAGAAGGTCAAACTTGGACGATTTTTGACGTCAACTTCAGATGCCTGTAATTTCAGAACCGAGCCTTAGAATCCAGAAAAACTATGTTTTCCGTGCATTTTGAACCTTCCATTGTCTGTAGAAAGCAAAATCTCAACAATTTTTTCCGACCCCAAAATCGAAAAACTCCATGGGCTTGAGCCCACGGATTTTTCCATTTTCGACCCAAAAATTTTATGGCTCAGAATCGACTGCAAACAAAGGAACTGATAGATTCAACCATTCTGAATCTTTTAAGGTAGGTCTCGCTACTGGGAACCTCCTAGAAGTCGAGTTACAGAAGGTCAAACTTGGACGATTTTTGACGTCGAATTCAGATGCCTGTAACTTCAGAACCGAGCCTTAGAATCCAGAAAGACTATGTTTTTCGTGTTTTACAGAATCTAACAAGCGTGGTCTCGCCGCCTGAAACATCTCGAGAGTCGAGTTAGAGAGTGTTGAAGTTGAGCCATTTTTGACGTCGACTTTGAAGGTCTGTAACTCCAGAACGGAAGCTCAGAATCCTGTGAGACTATGAGTTTTGTGCATCCCAAGTCTCCCTCTATCATTTCCTATCAAAATCTCAACAATTTTTTCCGACCCCAAAATCGAAAATTTTCATGGGTTATAGCCCATGGATTTTTTCGATTTTCGGCCAAAAAATTTTTGTCTCCAAATCGTCTGAAAACAACGGAGCTGATAGAATCAATCATTCTGAATCTAACAAGCGTGGTCTCGCCGCCTGAAACATCTCGAGAGTCGAGTTAGAGAGTGTTGAAGTTGAGCCATTTTTGACGTCGACTTTGAAGGTCTGTAACTCCAGAACGGAAGCTCAGAATCCTGTGAGACTATGAGTTTTGTGCATCCCAAGTCTCCCTCTATCATTTCCTATCAAAATCTCAACAATTTTTTCCGACCCCAAAATCGAAAATTTTCATGGGCTATAGCCCATGGATTTTTTCGATTTTCGGCCAAAAAATTTTCGTCTCCAAATCGTCTGAAAACAACGGAGCTGATAGAATCAATCTTTCTGAATCTAACAAGCGTGGTCTCGCCGCCTGAAACATCTCGAGAGTCGAGTTAGAGAGTGTTGAAGTTGAGCCATTTTTGACGTCGACTTTGAAGGTCTGTAACTCCAGAACGGAAGCTCAGAATCCTGTGAGACTATGAGTTTTGTGCATCCCAAGTCTCCCTCTATCATTTCCTATCAAAATCTCAACAATTTTTTCCGACCCCAAAATCGAAAATTTTCATGGGCTATAGCCCATGGATTTTTTCGATTTTCAACTAAAAAATTTTCGTCTCCAAATCGTCTGAAAACAACGGAGCTGATAGAATCAATCATTCTGAATCTAACAAGCGTGGTCTCGCCGCCTGAAACATCTCGAGAGTCGAGTTAGAGAGTGTTGAAGTTGAGCCATTTTTGACGTCGACTTTGAAGGTCTGTAACTCCAGAACGGAAGCTCAGAATCCTGTGAGACTATGAGTTTTGTGCATCCCAAGTCTCCCTCTATCATTTCCTATCAAAATCTCAACAATTTTTTCCGACCCCAAAATCGAAAATTTTCATGGGCTATAGCCCATGGATTTTTTCGATTTTCAACTAAAAAATTTTCGTCTCCAAATCGTCTGAAAACAACGGAGCTGATAGAATCAATCATTCTGAATCTAACAAGCGTGGTCTCGCCGCCTGAAACATCTCGAGAGTCGAGTTAGAGAGTGTTGAAGTTGAGCCATTTTTGACGTCGACTTTGAAGGTCTGTAACTCCAGAACGAAAGCTCAGAATCCTGTGAGACTATGAGTTTTGTGCATCCCAAGTCTCCCTCTATCATTTCCTATCAAAATCTCAACAATTTTTTCCGACCCCAAAATCGAAAATTTTCATGGGCTATAGCCCATGGATTTTTTCGATTTTCGGCCAAAAAATTTTCGTCTCCAAATCGTCTGAAAACAACGGAGCTGATAGAATCAATCTTTCTGAATCTAACAAGCGTGGTCTCGCCGCCTGAAACATCTCGAGAGTCGAGTTAGAGAGTGTTGAAGTTGAGCCATTTTTGACGTCGACTTTGAAGGTCTGTAACTCCAGAACGGAAGCTCAGAATCCTGTGAGACTATGAGTTTTGTGCATCCCAAGTCTCCCTCTATCATTTCCTATCAAAATCTCAACAATTTTTTCCGACCCCAAAATCGAAAATTTTCATGGGCTATAGCCCATGGATTTTTTCGATTTTCGGCTAAAAAATTTTCGTCTCCAAATCGTCTGAAAACAACGGAGCTGATAGAATCAATCATTCTGAATCTAACAAGCGTGGTCTCGCCGCCTGAAACATCTCGAGAGTCGAGTTAGAGAGTGTTGAAGTTGAGCCATTTTTGACGTCGACTTTGAAGGTCTGTAACTCCAGAACGGAAGCTCAGAATCCTGTGAGACTATGAGTTTTGTGCATCCCAAGTCTCCCTCTATCATTTCCTATCAAAATCTCAACAATTTTTTCCGACCCCAAAATCGAAAATTTTCATGGGCTATAGCCCATGGATTTTTTCGATTTTCGGCCAAAAAATTTTCGTCTCCAAATCGTCTGAAAACAACGGAGCTGATAGAATCAATCATTCTAAATCTAACAAGCGTGGTCTCGCCGCCTGAAACATCTCGAGAGTCGAGTTAGAGAGTGTTGAAGTTGAGCCATTTTTGACGTCGACTTTGAAGGTCTGTAACTCCAGAACGGAAGCTCAGAATCCTGTGAGACTATGAGTTTTGTGCATCCCAAGTCTCCCTCTATCATTTCCTATCAAAATCTCAACAATTTTTTCCGACCCCAAAATCGAAAATTTTCATGGGCTATAGCCCATGGATTTTTTCGATTTTCAACTAAAAAATTTTCGTCTCCAAATCGTCTGAAAACAACGGAGCTGATAGAATCAATCATTCTGAATCTAACAAGCGTGGTCTCGCCGCCTGAAACATCTCGAGAGTCGAGTTAGAGAGTGTTGAAGTTGAGCCATTTTTGACGTCGACTTTGAAGGTCTGTAACTCCAGAACGGAAGCTCAGAATCCTGTGAGACTATGAGTTTTGTGCATCCCAAGTCTCCCTCTATCATTTCCTATCAAAATCTCAACAATTTTTTCCGACCCCAAAATCGAAAATTTTCATGGGCTATAGCCCATGGATTTTTTCGATTTTCGGCCAAAAAATTTTCGTCTCCAAATCGTCTGAAAACAACGGAGCTGATAGAATCAATCATTCTAAATCTAACAAGCGTGGTCTCGCCGCCTGAAACATCTCGAGAGTCGAGTTAGAGAGTGTTGAAGTTGAGCCATTTTTGACGTCGACTTTGAAGGTCTGTAACTCCAGAACGGAAGCTCAGAATCCTGTGAGACTATGAGTTTTGTGCATCCCAAGTCTCCCTCTATCATTTCCTATCAAAATCTCAACAATTTTTTCCGACCCCAAAATCGAAAATTTTCATGGGCTATAGCCCATGGATTTTTTCGATTTTCGGCTAAAAAATTTTCGTCTCCAAATCGTCTGAAAACAACGGAGCTGATAGAATCAATCATTCTGAATCTAACAAGCGTGGTCTCGCCGCCTGAAACATCTCGAGAGTCGAGTTAGAGAGTGTTGAAGTTGAGCCATTTTTGACGTCGACTTTGAAGGTCTGTAACTCCAGAACGGAAGCTCAGAACCCTGTGAGACTATGAGTTTTGTGCATCCCAAGTCTCCCTCTATCATTTCCTATCAAAATCTCAACAATTTTTTCCGACCCCAAAGTCGAAAACTTTCATGGGCTATAGCCCATGGATTTTTTCGATTTTCGGCCAAAAAATTTTCGTCTCCAAATCGTCTGAAAACAACGGAGCTGATAGAATCAATCATTCTGAATCTAACAAGCGTGGTCTCGCCGCCTGAAACATCTCGAGAGTCGAGTTAGAGAGTGTTGAAGTTGAGCCATTTTTGACGTCGACTTTGAAGGTCTGTAACTCCAGAACGGAAGCTCAGAATCCTGTGAGACTATGAGTTTTGTGCATCCCAAGTCTCCCTCTATCATTTCCTATTAAAAACTCAACAATTTTTCCCGACCCTAAAATCGAAAATTTTCATGGGCTATAGCCCATGGATTTTTTCGATTTTCGGCCAAAAAATTTTCGTCTCCAAATCGTCTGAAAACAACGGAGCTGATAGAATCAATCATTCTGAATCTAACAAGCGTGGTCTCGCCGCCTGAAACATCTCGAGAGTCGAGTTAGAGAGTGTTGAAGTTGAGCCATTTTTGACGTCGACTTTGAAGGTCTGTAACTCCAGAACGGAAGCTCAGAATCCTGTGAGACTATGAGTTTTGTGCATCCCAAGTCTCCCTCTATCATTTCCTATTAAAAACTCAACAATTTTTCCCGACCCTAAAATCGAAAATTTTCATGGGCTATAGCCCATGGATTTTTTCGATTTTCGGCCAAAAAATTTTCGTCTTCAAATCGTCTGAAAACAACGGAGCTGATAGAATCAATCATTCTGAATCTAACAAGCGTGGTCTCGCCGCCTGAAACATCTCGAGAGTCGAGTTAGAGAGTGTTGAAGTTGAGCCATTTTTGACGTCGACTTTGAAGGTCCGTAACTCCAGAACGGAAGCTCAGAACCCTGTGAGACTATGAGTTTTGTGCATCCCAAGTCTCCCTCTATCATTTCCTATCAAAATCTCAACAATTTTTTCCGACCCCAAAGTCGAAAATTTTCATGGGCTATAGCCCATGGATTTTTTGTGCTTTTTCTATCATTTCCTATCAAAATATCAACAATTTTTTCCGATTTTCGGCCAAAAAATTTTCGTCTCCAAATCGTCTGAAAACAACGGAGCTGATAGAATCAATCTTTCTGAATCTAACAAGCGTGGTCTCGCCGCCTGAAACATCTCGAGAGTCGAGTTAGAGAGTGTTGAAGTTGAGCCATTTTTGACGTCGACTTTGAAGGTCTGTAACTCCAGAACGGAAGCTCAGAACCCTGTGAGACTATGAGTTTTGTGCATCCCAAGTCTCCCTCTATCATTTCCTATCAAAATCTCAACAATTTTTTCCGACCCCAAAGTCGAAAACTTTCATGGGCTATAGCCCATGGATTTTTTCGATTTTCGGCCAAAAAATTTTCGTCTCCAAATCGTCTGAAAACAACGGAGCTGATAGAATCAATCATTCTGAATCTAACAAGCGTGGTCTCGCCGCCTGAAACATCTCGAGAGTCGAGTTAGAGAGTGTTGAAGTTGAGCCATTTTTGACGTCGACTTTGAAGGTCTGTAACTCCAGAACGGAAGCTCAGAATCCTGTGAGACTATGAGTTTTGTGCATCCCAAGTCTCCCTCTATCATTTCCTATTAAAAACTCAACAATTTTTCCCGACCCTAAAATCGAAAATTTTCATGGGCTATAGCCCATGGATTTTTTCGATTTTCGGCCAAAAAATTTTCGTCTCCAAATCGTCTGAAAACAACGGAGCTGATAGAATCAATCATTCTGAATCTAACAAGCGTGGTCTCGCCGCCTGAAACATCTCGAGAGTCGAGTTAGAGAGTGTTGAAGTTGAGCCATTTTTGACGTCGACTTTGAAGGTCCGTAACTCCAGAACGGAAGCTCAGAACCCTGTGAGACTATGAGTTTTGTGCATCCCAAGTCTCCCTCTATCATTTCCTATCAAAATCTCAACAATTTTTTCCGACCCCAAAGTCGAAAATTTTCATGGGCTATAGCCCATGGATTTTTTCGATTTTCGGCCAAAAAATTTTCGTCTCCAAATCGTCTGAAAACAACGGAGCTGATAGAATCAATCTTTCTGAATCTAACAAGCGTGGTCTCGCCGCCTGAAACATCTCGAGAGTCGAGTTAGAGAGTGTTGAAGTTGAGCCATTTTTGACGTCGACTTTGAAGGTCTGTAACTCCAGAACGGAAGCTCAGAACCCTGTGAGACTATGAGTTTTGTGCATCCCAAGTCTCCCTCTATCATTTCCTATCAAAATCTCAACAATTTTTTCCGACTCCAAAATCGAAAAATTTGTTCGCGCGATCGCGAAGAGAAAAAAAATAAATATAAAAACGGGGTGTCGTCAACGGTGCGCCCGCAGTTCATACACCACGTTTTGAACGGCGAGCGCGCTATTTGACGATATCTCATCATTTTCCTTTTTTATCATCATTTTTCACATCCTTACTTTCTCTCGTTAGCGTGTCGCACACTGCCCCAACACGTTCAATTATTATCACTCTCTCGCTATTTTCTCTGAATAAAGGTTTAATTACCCTAGTTTGAGGTCTATCAAGCAAGGGGAGAACAGAGCGTTCAACTACTATTGACATCCATCGTTTTATGGTGCATCAAGGAGTGGACCAAGGCATCAGAAGACCCGCGTGGCAGCAAAACACAGAAAAGTGAGCTTTGAAAGTTAAAAGATCAAAGTTTCCCTTTTTGACAAAACAAATTTTTTCGGAACCAAAACCAAGAGCAATCAAGCTCTAATTTCTATCGTTTTTCACCCAAGTTTCTCAGTAGACAAAAAGAGTCGGCGTCTCCACGCAACATCGTCAAATCATTTACGGTGTTGTTTCCACACACAGTGGAGACTTCGACAGAAAACCAGTAGGAGGTGCACCAACACCTCACTCAAAACTCCAGTCCCACTTATCAGAACCCAACACATCAGTGTTGCAAGTTCGACCCAGACTCAATTCAAGTCACTAGAGCACAACAATTTGTCAGCTCAAAACTCCATTCCCACTTATCAGAACCCAACACATCAGTGTTGCAAGTTCGACCCAGACTCAATTCAAGTCACTAGAGCACAACATTTTTGTCAGCTCAAAACTCCATTCCCACTTATCAGAACCCAACACATCAGTGTTGCAAGTTCGACCCAGACTCAATTCAAGTCACTAGAGCACAACATTCTTGTCAGCTCAAAACTCCAAGTGTATTTATCAGAACCCAACAAATCATTGTTGCAAGTTCGACAATTCTCAGTTCCAATTTACTCGAGCACAACACACCACAGTTGGCAGCTCGACAATGGAAACAATCAAGTCTGACTCTCGAGACAACCCAGACGTGGAGTGTGAGAGTTCAGAAGGTCCCCGTCTCAAAAACCAGCTGGTGTACGCCAAAAGAACACTGACCAGAGAAGTCAACCAGCTACAGCAGTTCATCAGCAGGTGGCTCAAGGAAGTCAACAACGAGGAGAAATTCCGAAAAACAGACGAGAGAAAGAGCCGACCTGCCGAGTACTGGGACAAAGTAGTACGGTTGTGCGATGCCAGAGAGGAAGACACACGAAAACAAGTGTCGAGACTGGACAACGCACTGTTGGGGGTTCGTCATTACCTAAAAGACGAAGAAGAAAGTCTAGAAACAGACGACGTCAATACTAGAATCGACACGGCGGTGACAAAAATGTCAATGCTGACGGAACTTCGCGAGGCAGCAGAAGAGTACTGCACTAGCAACAAAACCGAACAAATCACCACCGTAGTCGAAGAAACGAGGGACGTAAGGCACGACCACACCGAGACACGAACGATGCATGAACATCGCAGACCTCGATACATCCGAGAACCGGAAGTCGATCTACCAAAGTTCAACGGATGTGAAGACAACGACTTTGAACACTTCTGGAAGTTGTTCAGAGAAGTGGTCGATTCAGACCCAACAACCACGGACGATGTGAAAATCGCCGTACTACAGTCGAGACTCGTCGGAGAGGCCAGGAAAAGATTTGCGAACTTGGGATGCGATGGATCCCAATACGAGTACCTCAAAAGACAACTGATAACCAACTACGGGAACAACGAGGGCAGCAAGATCCGACTGTTGGAGAAGAACCTACGGGGACTAAGGAGAGAGAACGACTCTACTCGATCCGAATTGACCCTGATCCAGCAGACAAGGAATCTCGCCCATCGATTGGAACAGGAGGGAGTCGACATAAACACGAAAGATTATCGGAGAGCAGTGATGAGCAAATTCAGTGCAGCGACCATACAAAGAACAGTACAGAAAGAAACCAGTAGAAGACAGTCACCATGGTCAATGGAAGAGACAATCCAAGCAATCACAGAGAGTATCGAAGAACTGGAATTCGAAAGAGATGCTCTGAAAGAATGTCACGGGGACCAAGGATTCGCAAGGGAGGAATACGAACATCGCAGCAACTCTCGACCCGAACCCTTATTCCGAAACCGCTCAGATCAGAACAGCGCCAGTCGTCAAAGAGAAAACTTCACGTCTTCTCCGCGATGCGTGTTCTGTCAAAATCAAGGTCACCAGCCTGACGAATGCCGCATCATCACTGACCCGGAAACACGCAAGGAAATGGTCCGAGATGCTCGTCTATGCTACATCTGTTTGGAAGGAAACCACAACACGAGACAATGCGTCGTTTCCGACCCATGCACACACTGCCAACTCCAAAAGAGCCATCATCCTAGCATCTGCAGAAGACGACCCAACCGCTCTGAACAAGCCACTCCTTCGGTGCACTTCGCTGACTCCGGACGGACTGACGGAGATACTCGAGACCGCTTTCGCATAGGATACATACCAACCGCTAGCGTGACCGCCTTCAACCCATCAACCCAGCACTGGGAACAAGTACCGGCCATAATAGACATGGGATCGTCAACGACCATGATGGACAGTAACCTACAGAGAGCGTGGAGAACACCAACACTCGAGAAAGCCAATCTGGTCATCCGAACCGTAGGACATTCTCAGAGAAGCGCCACATTGACCTCCTCCCTTACACTTCGGGTAGGCGAAGCAGAAATTGAAGTACACACTCTGGTGACGGACAATCTTGCTGCATGGCTCCAAAAGGCTCCTTTGACACAAGAAGACCAACAATACATACGTGAAAACAATATTTCACTCAACCAAGACGCCTTCGACACCGCGGTCAAACCACTACTCCTAATCGGTAACGATATGATTCGAGAGATAATGGAAGGAACCGGCCCACCAACAGTACTGCCATCGGGTATCATGGTGAGCGACACCTTATGGGGAGGAGTGACACATGGCATACCTCGCGACCCAGAACAAAGAAGGAACAAAGAAGACTACTCATCCCTAGAATGGCCCGAGGAAGGAATACGAAGCTATCTAAACATCGCTCAAACCACGCCGGAAGAGAGTAGTGCTGAATGGTTCGATAGCCCAAAACCAACCGAGGAGAAGCTCACCGTTAAAGAAGAGAAACGGATGTTGGAGGAACGAGCCATGACCCAACTGATGAACAGCATCGAACAAGCTGCAGATGGTACAGTGAGCGTGGAGTACCCTTGGATCGAAGGAAAGGACGAGCTCCCCGAGAACCGAAAATTGGCAGTAGCTAGGTTGGTTGGAGTCCTGAAGAACCATTCAAAGGAAACAGTGCAAAAGATCGATGAGGTGTTCCAAGAACAACTACGCAACGACATAATCGAAACAGTGGATGAAGAAGAACCACTACCGGCAGGGTGGAAAATCCACTACAACCCCCACTCACCAGTCATCAAAGAAACCAGCTCGACAACCAAAGTACGACTGGTAGTGGACATGAGTGCCCACAGTCGCGGGCACCCATCAGCAAATGACCTCATGATGACCGGCCCACCGCTCCAACAACACATAATCGAGCTCCTGACCAAATTCAGGACGGGCAAAGTTGCAGTGATCAGCGACATAGAGAAGGCATTTCATGCCATACGGATAAAACCAAACGATCGAGACACGACCCGAATCCTATGGAAAAAGGACTTGGACAGACCACTCACCCCAGACAACATCATCGCCTTCCGATACAAAAGGCTCATATTTGGGGCAACCGCGTCGCCGTTCATCTTGAACGCGGTTATCCGATGGGTGTGTGACAATCATCCAGACCGTGAACTAAGCGAATCCATTCAACGCAACATCTATGTGGATAACGTACAGTGGACCTCCGACCAAGAAGACGAGACCTACTACTCACGTACCAAAGAACTGTTCCGAACGGTCGGGATGAATATCCGAGAATTCGCAACCAACAGCGAGACGCTCAGAGACCTGATCCCTTCAGAAGACCAGACCTCTCCTAAATCTCTGAAAATCTTGGGATTGAAATGGGACACGACACTCGACTGCCTGACCATCTCCGTCAGTCTCCCCGAGGCAACTGACCAACTGACCCGAAGAAAGGTCGCCTCAGCCATCGCCACGAATTACGACCCGCTGGGAATACTATCACCCCTCATGGTCGAGGCGAAACAATTCTATGGCACTCTGTGGAACGAACAGTCTGGTTGGGATACCGCTCTGACTCCAGCGGAAGTAAGAACATGGGAGAACATCAGA